>JABSTL010000530.1:0-97593 GCA_013759095.1 Fusarium sp. NRRL 29148
TGAATAAGTAGGAATAGAATGGATAATGTAGTAGGCGGGATGTCATTACGAATAGACAATAAAAACCGGTTGATGAGAATGGTGTGGTTTTGAACTTGTTTCGATGAGCCTCATATCCCGTTGACATATAAACAAACCAGCCAAGCTTAAACTAAAACCGGGAGAGAAGCATAGAGAGTAATCACATGTTCAAGGAATTTATTGTATTTAACTGTTATTATTTTTATATGCTAATTGTTGTGAAATGGTGACCGCTAATATATCAAAATGGACTTTTACTCTGCATCTAGAGGACATCTTGGTGCAGTGTTGTTAACCTGAATGCCTCCCCTCTTCTTTTCCTTGCTATCATGGAAAGGAAGAGCCCATCCGCCTTCGGTCTCGGGAGTAGAGAGCCATAGTCGAAGAAGATGTCTTCGAGGAACGGGAGGAAGGTGGTCTATTTTATGTCAGTACTCTCGTACACAGTATGAGTGTTGGATGTGCTGCTATCTTACCTGTGTATGCTGTTCGTGCATGGAGGAGATGTGTGTTGCTGACGAACTGAATATCTCCAACCTCAAGAATCATATGTAAAGCCAACTTCTGGCAAGTCTCCTCCAGCACAGTCATGGCATGCTTCTGCTCCTCACTCAGAGCAGGAATCAGACCCTTGTCAGAAAACCTTGTAAGAGATCTCACAAAGTAAGGATCCCACTTGCAGTAAACTCGACCCTGGCCTCCGTTCTCGATGTAAAAGATGGGATTTCGGATCCATTCCTCCTCACCAACTGACGTCTCACCCTTGCGGTCAAAGTACCAGATTGGTTGTGTCAGAAGCTCAGCCACATCAGGGTTATTCTTCTGAAGATCGTTCCAGACATTGTGAATGCTGACAATATCACTCTCACCACCCTCCTTGGCACGGTGGACGCAGAGAAGACCGACGATGTCGGAGTCATCGGCATGGAAGTACTGACGGGCTGTTGTGCGGTAGATACGAACGCGGTCGATTTGTGTAGCATCATCACCGACATCCTTGACGTGGCCGAGGACATGGCCCAGGCCGTTTTGGGAGACAAAGTAACCGATGTATGTACCGAGACCCATGTAGGCTACTGCGTTCTTGAGAGGACCCCATTCTCCCGCTGGGAAGCGTTTGAAAAGAATAAAGCCCTTTCCGTTGAGAAGGTCCTCTCGAAGATTCTCGAGGACTTTGCCCAAATTTGGAAGAGGGAAGTTTGACTGAATATGTTAGTTTTGAAATCGGGTCACGATACAGTCTTCTTACCTTGGAGATACCAGTGAGGGGAGTGCCACTGGCGATGAAAGCATCAGCAGTATCGCTCAGCTCTTGAATTTCCTCATCGGTGAAAGGGTGAGTCCACCGCTCAGGTGAGTTCTCGTAGTCCTCCTTCTTCCAAAGTGTAGGACCTGTGATCTCCTTGGGGAACTCAGAGTAAGGCTTTAATGCGTCATAAAGAGGAGGGTGTTGACCCGAGGTACGGATGCCATCGGGGAAGATTGAACGCGGGGCATCAGCGTTCTTGACTTGGGGGAGAGGAGTCTGAGAAGACTCGTCGATGAGAGCACCTGGAGCCATTGTGATTGATGTGAGAAGACGCTATAAACACAAGACAACAATTCCAATTTGAGTAGTGAGTCAATTGACACCAAATGCTATCCTCGGCAATCATCTTATATATACCCTTTTCCCCAGGTATCATCCGTTACCGGCCCCCGCAGTGTAATGACGCCTTTGTTGGTGTATTGCGTGCTCGAGCTACAATATCACGGAGTCGTACTCCCACCATCGGCGAAACAGGCTAAGCATATCAGCGGCGAAACTAGCCAATCAGGACCTCGAATTGGGGATGACGTTATTTTCGAGTGCTACGAATCTGGGGTTTTTGTTAATTGAGGTGGTACCATTTCAATCTTACACGGTTTCTAGGTTCAGGGGAGATAATCGCGGTGCTGATTAGCCCTTGGAATTTCCTAATGGGGATGGAGGTTGCGATTGCGCCATTGCTTGAACGGACAATTGCCGTTGAGGTGGCTTCGGGATTGTTAGTCACAATCAGATCAGATTTATCTTCTGACAGCTCGGGTTTGTTATCTGACTGGTGGTTTCACTATCTTATCTGTTTAGTGAGTTGAGATGTTTCGGTGGTGACTGAAACGAGCATCGAAAATGGTCACCATATGCTTCAGCATAGGCCGCATCTCTACGACAGCGGAGTTTGGGCTCTTCTTCTGGACGAGCTACTTCACATACAGAAATAAAGCTATAGAATCATTATACATTTCAAGCTCAGTTTGGCTACAACAGTGCAATGTACGGCATGACCTATATGTTGATGGTTAAATATTGCGGGCCTGTCGACTTATGTTTACTGCTCCTGGCTCAACATACGACCTCCAATGTACCTAACTCCCTCACAATTCTCCATCCTATACCATCTGTCATACTTCTACACATACTCGCAGGCAGCAATGTGGAATCTAGTGCGATAGCCGTCCGGAATGAGATAGCGCACACGCTGGTTTTCTTGTCCCGGAACGTCCTTCTCCCACCTAGCACTATCCATACGAATCTTAACAAACCGCCTCCCGTTTCCCTCGAATATTACATCCGGTACACTAACCCCAGGCTCTATAGGCCTACTTCGCCTCAAGCCGTAGTCGACAAGAAAGACTAGGCCAAGTGGCCCAAACCAGTCGGCAAACCTCCACACCGCTAGACGAGCGCTCATGCGATGTAAAGGGCGTTTGATATCGATTAGAAAAACATTCTCTGATTCTATAGCCCTATCAAATTTTTCCGTGAGGCGTCGGCCGGGTTCAATGCCCATGGTGACAATTTCGTTTAGGGGATAGGAGACGCACGAGATGTATGATATCTGCGTTTAAGATATCTGCAAGTCTAGCTGTGAGGTGATTATCGAAACATGATTCGAATGGCCCTTTGGCGTTCTTCGTTATAACATTCCTGGACTCTCGACATGCCTTCCACATGCCCCTGTCCTTTCCATTCTTCTCATATTCGCTTGTTGCCTCGCCTCTATGCCTCATGCACAGAGCATACTCTCGAGGATGAAATTAAGTGTCGACCTACCAATCGGTTTGGGGTCGGGGCCGTTGGATGAATGGTCGTCTCCCAAAGGGTATTCATGGACTCTATGGCGAGGCCGATCAAGAGCAAGTTCCCATATCCTCAGTCGTAGTTCTATTGGCAACTTGGGAAAGCTGGCCAAGATATCGGGCTGTCTGCGTTGCGGTAATGGAAAAGGCATGATGTAGGACCTTGGAGTTAATTCTCGATGTTGGGGGCCCTTCAGAATTCTAAAAGATCCCGATTTTTATATAGTTGTCTTATACTAGCCTCTAGGCTATTGAAGTACCCTCGAACATATGTCAATTGCAGGCAGTCACAAAGAGATCATGGCCTTCATCATACACCAAACCTAATCAATATGTCTCTGTACAAAGTATTAACGATTGAACCTTAATCCAGTACCATCAAGAAACAAGAGTCGGACAGCATGTTCAGTTGCTCAACAGGTACGTCCTCTTTTCACGTCCCAGAGTTCTCATGCAAGGTGTTCATTGAAGGAAGACGTATATTTACGATTACTTCATCATTGTTCGTAATTTTAAAGCAGTCGATGCAGAAACAAAGAACATAGATAGTATATATGATCATAGCGAATACCACCCGAGTGACCAATGAAATTCAACTTCGTGAGCTTGATCATATCATCAGATATGCGGCCAAACGAGATACATTTGTTCTGTTTGTATGCTTGTACCAAAGGGACAGTCTGGTATCAACGGAATTTACGAAATCTCAATTGTTTTCCCTTTGTTTGCAACATCAATAAATGATCGGAGAAGCACAATAGACGTCCTTTGATAAGCATAATCGGTGATAAGAGCTGTGACGGAGTACGGAGAGATAACGAAAGCGGATTTATCCTCGGAGCAGATAAGAAAGATAGGCGACCGCCGCGACCCGCTCTAACGCTCAACCTCAGAGATCGATATAAAAGACAAACAATCCCCTCGTCTTCACTTGAACAACAAAATTAATACCAAGACTCCAAGACTCCAAGACTTATCATCACAGGCTTGCTCCCAGTATTCTTCAAACAAAATCATCGCAATGGCCTCTCAAATAACAGTCACTCCCATCTCTCCATCAGCCGAGTCAACCATTGACTTTGGTGCCATCGTCTCAAACATTGACGTTGAAAACATCAGTGGTAAGATATCATAAGCATAATCGTGAATAATTGAAACAATACATAGTGGGAGAATACCCGTAAAATCGGTAACCTCCTCTGGTAAGACACACCTCTCATCAACAATGAGCCCAGGCTGACTGTTTCCAGATGCCGACTTTGACGTAATCCGTGAAGCACTCTTCACCCACCAAGTTCTCGTCTTCAAGAACCAGAACCATCTTTCCCCCAAGGCCCAGTATGAGATCACACAGCGCTTCGACCCCGAAGCCGCGGGCTCTTATGGCCATGGAAAGACCATTGACGCAAAACGCTCAATCCTCCATCCTGATCTCAAGACCATCCCTCATCAACCTCAAGTCCAGGTCATTGGAAATGGCTTCGTTGAGGAGTATGAAGGACTGAAGAACATTCAGCTCCGACATCCTCACCATCGCACGTTCCACGCCACCACTATCCCTGATGAGAAGGATCTGGACTTCACCAGGTTCTACAGATGGCACATCGATGCCGCTCTGTACGGTCTCGCTCCTCCAGTGGTGACATCACTCCTCGCTGTTCGTGTCCCAGGAGGTCGCAAACAGACCCTCGTTTATGACGACGGATCCAATGAGGAGTTGACCGTCCCGCTTGGTACTACAGCCTTTGTGTCGGGTTACGCCATGTACGACCGGCTGTCGCCTGAGGATAAGGAGTTTGTGCGTACCACAAAGGTTGAATACGCTCCGCATCCATATGTTTGGATGAGTGGTGCAAAGTCCCGCTCCGATGGTCTGGGCTTGGTCTCTGAAGGCAAAGAGATTCCTATTGAGAATCTTCCGCCTGTTGAGGAGGATAAGATCCAGATTCTTCCTATGTGCTGGCGTAACCCTGCCACGGGCCGTTTAGCACTCCAGGTTCATCCTTCTGCCGTTCGAAAGCTGCACCTCGCCGATGGTACTGTGATCGATGATCTCACTGCCGTTCGGGAGCGGGTCCACGAACTTCAGCGACCTGGCATTGCTCCCGAGAGGGTGTATCCTCATGATTGGGAGCAGGGAGATCTTGTTCTTTTTCATAATCGGGGAGTGATCCATTCAGTGGTTGGCGCTTTTGCGGAAGACGAGGTCAGATTGTTCCGACAGTGTAACATTGCTGGCAGCAAGTTACCTGAAGGGCCAGTGCCTGTTGCACTTAGTGCTTAGGCTATGCGTGTTAGCTTGATAATACAGGAAGGGAAAAGGCTTAATAGATACACGTGATGATTTTAATGATAAGTTTGTTCGTCTATGAGCCTTTTCTGAAGCCTATTTGTTTGGATACAATCATGCAAGCGAGTGTCCGCGCTGCCTGAAACTTTGCTCAACACAAGATTCTGTTTTCAATTCTTCAAGTTGACATGTCTTGCTGAGATATTTGTAAGTTTAAATCACTCCTAAGTTCTGAGTTTCGTGTGGTGACTATAAACTCTCTCATGTCTCAACTACGAATGACACATCAGAACATTAAGTCTTTTAGCATCATACTTTGTTAGTTATCGCATTTCCAAAAGTCAAAAAAGAATATATCATGTAGTATAAGATGCCCAACAGCCGCATGCGATGGGCCTTTCCCCCAGAGTACATTCTCAGCAACCCCAGATCTTCTCAGTATTCTCGAAGGGCATCATGTTGTGTCTACACATTCCAGACTTTACCCAAAGTGAGCAATATTGACAACTGAAGTCTTTCACATCTCTAACCTTATCAAAGCCTTCTTCTATGCCTCTTTGGCACACCTAAGTCTCCTGGTAACTCTTCCTCATCTCAGTGACAGCTTTTTTCCTCGATATGACGGTTCGGAGTCGATTGAGGAGATTACTTCGGTTGAGGATAACTTGACGGATTTGTCATTTTTATCCTTCTTGAACGGAGCACTTCTCGTCGTTTGGGGTACCCGTGAGAGTACTCCTGCAGCTTTGAGAGACCAGGTCTGCGTTCTAGGAGTCGTCATGTTACTAGTGTGGTTCGTCACACAATTTGTTTATCTCGTAACGCTACCAGAGACGCGGAGGACTCGCTGAGCCAAATACGACTTTATCCTGCGGTCAAGGCTACCTGTGGAAAAAATTTGAGGGGGTCAACAGTCGAGCAATAGGCTCATTGGTATTTTACACTACTAAGACAAGGTTATAGAGAAGAGATACTCCTTTCCGCCGTCCAATATATCAAGACTGGCCCATCCACTGTTTGATCTCCGATATTGCATCCCTAAACAATAAGTCTGCATAGAACTCATGAAACTTGAACAAGATCCGTGGCCTCAGAGGCTTGTTTTGTATAGGATTGCAAGTCATGGACTCGTAGTGAATTTGCACTATTTCTTTGCTTTTCTCTTCCTTCGTCCTCACAACCACAAATCTGTGGACTCCAGCAAACACATCACTGTCACTTCCAAATCCAAAGTCGATGTGGCTTTCAGTGCGGTTTGGTGTAACTTTGGCACCAATCTCAGTCTCAAGAACTTGAAAGACTCCGTATAGAATGGTGTTGACTGGAGGTAATGAAACTTCGGGAAGTTCTGTGCATGACCACAACTTTCTTGGGGCTGGTCCTGATTCTGTTCATTTTGTCAGCTACTAAATCACATTGAGGGAAAGGATAGACTCACTTGAAAAGTTGACAAGTGTCATACCAAGAATCGAAAGAGCAACTCGTTCCGGTCTAATCACAGCACCTCCAAAATATCCTTTGACGAATTTTGCCAACAGAACTTCATCGGATACATCACAATGTTGAGGCGGTATGTCGAGCGTGATATATCGAGAGTCAGAGTCGTACATGTGCTGTTTCGCGTTGACAACCTCGCTAACAGATCTCGACTTCTGGAATTTCTCTGGCACGGTCTTGAACCGCGTTATAAGGTTCCGATCAACCTTGGACACGCGCTTGTGAATCGAGTAGCCATAGACACTGCCAGCAGTGACTACAGCAACAAGTGACGTTGCCAGTATTTTCCGAGTTAGGCCTTGTAGTGCCATTTTAGTAAAGAGGTAATGATGATCAGCAATGACTCAATCGTATGATCAAGACATTTGCCTCTATTTAAGACTGATAACGGATTGACTCATCGTATAAAATGCGAAAACTCGTGATCGATGCATGGGCCAGCTGACCTAGCGGGGCATGCCATTTAGCTGACCTGAGTCCGGTTCTACCCGTCTTGTTCAAGCTCAGCGTCAGCTTTGGGAACGGTTTCGGATTCGCTTCTGGAGAATCGGGGCAGAATTGAGCCGACTCTGAAGAAAGGCGGCGTGACATGAATGCATGGCATGATATGACGGGAGGTTCATTGTTCCGCTCATCGTTTTGTCGCGAAAATGCATGCCTTCTTGGCTTCAATTGAGAACAGATGTTAGTTATTGGTGGTTACATCCTGCAAGAAAGTTCACCAGGGTTGATTTAGAGTTCACTGGCCAATGGTGATCCGTAAAAATGTCATTGAACGGATATAAAATATTATTAGAAGAGTGTAACTATTGTTCAGAATACCGGCAATATAGCGAAAGAGACCGGTGACACCTTGCCCAGGTCCTGAATGATGCTGACCTAGGCTAAAATTAACCTCAGGATTCCTCGCGACGCTATCTTTGCGAAATAAAATGCTCAAATTAATAAAACCTTTCCCTCGTTCTAACTTGCTCCTCCCGCTATCAAGCCACAGCAAAGCACTTGCAGAACCAAGGTCCAGACATTGTATGATGCAGTGTTTAACTCTTGTCTTGCCTTTTTATCCTGCTGAGCCGTCTTTGGCAGATCTTTCTTGTCTTTTTTTGCCATTGCTGGTCCTAAATGCCATTTGGTGTCAGGTCGTGATAATGAAACATCTTATTCTTCGGATACATACGGGTCTTTAAAATATCACAATCATGTAAATAGAGTGGATAATCGAGCTAACATCGGGGTCCTGGTACACGGGAATTATTAGGAGATAGGATTCTGTCAGAGCAAGATTTCGGGTGGATTTAACTGTTTTCCTGAGCGAAGGAATGTGGCTGAGCTGGTGCTCGCACCAGGTTTACCATTGGTGGTATCACTGCGCGTCAGCCAATCCTTCAAGCCAAGGAATGCCAGTTCATATTACATTATCATGACGTTGTCAGATCTGATAAGATCGGTGTTTACCCGGGATTGTCAGATCACGAGCCAGTCAGGGACTCATACCACGGTTGCAGAGCACAATAGCTTCAAGAGAAATCTATACCCTACTAATCTAACTACCTCAAACTCTACATCTCTCAATTGAAACGTAGGAAAAGAAAAAAATACTCAATCAGAAGCTCAAAGCTTAACTGAGGTCAAGGTCCAATCCTCAAGCCTGACGCTTCTGCTTACCGCACTTGGCGAGACACTTATCAACCTTGATGCCCATATCCGTAGGAATAGAAGCCCTGATCTTCTCAACATCCTCACCATCAACAGCCTCTCCCAAAAGACGAATGACAGCGTCCTCCTTGATAGAGAACAGCCCAGGCGCAACACCAGCAAAGCCAATATCCTCGGAGGGGAATGCGGCGATAGCACTGGCGGGCTCGCAATCAGGGTTGACCTGGTAGTGCTTAGTTCCCTGGTAGAAGATGGTAGCTTGACCAGCGCTGATTTCGTTGCGGATGACGCGAGGCTTTCCTTCGGCGTCGAGGACACCGGCTTCAGGAACGGCTTCGGTATAGACACGGCCGGACATGACGGCGAAAAGCTCGGAGGCTCGGGGGTGAGTGTGAAGCATGATCATAGAGCAGCCTGTATGCAATGAGCATCCACGGTTCAGAAGCGAGAAGGGTGTGTATGTACCTGGGATTTGAGCGGAAGCCAGACTGAGGCCAGAGCCTGTAAGAGCAGGGAATGTCTGGCTATTGGCCATAGCACTTGGGGTGCTGTTGAAGCTGAAGAGAAAGTCCTTGTCCTCGGGAAGAAGACTATAGCGATCAATGAAGCTTTGAGAGGAATTAGCAATTACTCGACAAGAGAGTTCAGAGCTCATGGCATACGTGTCGGCGAGTCGCAGCTTGGTAGTCAAGCTGACCTCAGAGGTCTTGCCCTGAGGAGCTGCAGCCACGAAGGACGAGCAGGCCAACATAGCAGCAGTAGCGGATATAATTGCGTTGGAGAACATTTTGATGATTTTGCGATTGAGATTGTTCAGCAAATGCGAAGGTTGACGTGTTAGTGGGAGTAAGATGTGTGATGATGTTGATTGTTGCTTGATCGGATTATCTTCGACAAGCACATCAACTACTTTATATACTCCAAGAATTTAAGCATCCACTTACAGATACATTGTTTCGACCTACACTGACCACCAGCCTCATCATGGCGTATTAGGGTCTTCCGTAGCCGGACACTACCAGCCCTATCCGCTTATACGCAACTAACATGGAGATCACTAGCTAACTCAATCTTGTTAAATTAAGCTTGATCTTGGCGTAAGCGCCAGACTTCCGACAAAATAGATTTCCCTCTCATCCATAATGCCGCGGTGGATTTGGTTGGCGTACGTCGTGAGTATTGCTGGCGTACTCCAGCGTATTCGAGCGTATCCGCTAAGATGAGATGCAACGGCGCATATGTAGGTGACTAGAAGATTGAGGCGCATGACACCGCAGATTATGCTCATGGTATATGAGCTCAACTATTACAAATCTTGAGACGCAACATGAACTACTAGCACGCTCGATAGCCTTGCTCTCGATCGTATTCGAACTTAACCGCCTGGTTTCGTGATCCCGATACCACCACCATCAATTCCAAATTGAAGGTCTTGCGGCCTTCTTTGATGTTACTTTGCAGATATGCAATTATTGAATGCAGAGTGGTATTGTGATAAGTTTGTGAAGTCGAGAGACCACGACAATGTGATCTTCTATATAACTTAGATCATCGCCTCGCCAACAAAGACAAGACAATCTAGCAAATCAAACATCAAACATCTTAACAAAATGTTCACAACCAGCCTGAAGAGGGCCGTTGCCCTTCTTCTGTTATCTGCGTCCTCCGCTGTAGCACAGAATCCCTTCCCAGACACTACCACCTGCGATGAGACATGTCAAGCTGGAGCCATCAACGCATCCTCCTTTATCTCAGAGCAACAGTCTGACCCAACGTTCTCCTTCTACAAAACCCCTTCAAGTTTCTCTACCAAGCTTTCTCCGGGTGTTGTGCTCAAGACAGAGGATGTCACCAACCTGGATAACTATGTCGTCCCCAGTGGTCTAACCATGTCGCGAATCATCTACACCACTGAAGACATTAATGGAAAGGTTATTCCCGCTTCAGCTTACGTCCTCTGGCCCTATTCTTCTTTCCCAACTGGCCCAGGCTCTGCTAAGAACGGTCTGCCGATGGTTGCTTGGGCGCATGGCACAACTGGTACCTTCAAGCCCTGTGCCCCTAGTAGCTACAGAGCTTTGCAGTACCACTTCCAAGTTCCTTTTGCGCTGGCACTTCAGGGAATTGCAGTGGTTGCGCCCGACTATGCTGGTTTGGGTGTATCTGAGCTGCCCAATGGAGACACCATTCCTCATTCTTGGGTCACAGCACCGGCTCATGCGAATGATGTTGCTTTTGCTGTAACAGCGGCTAGATCAGCGTTCCCAGCCTTTCTTAGTTCTGACGGTCCTTTTGTCGCCATGGGTCACTCTCAAGGTGGCGGAGCATCTGTAAGTCAATGTCTCTCGAAGAAGCCTATTCCCTGTGCTCGATTGCTTATGGGCATGGTCCAATACCATCAAAGTACTGATGCTGACTATTATCTCCAGTGGGCTTTTGCAGAAAGGCAAGCCAAGAAGCCTCTCAAAGGATACAAAGGCACAGTCTCCATAGCTCCAGTGACTAGAATCCTCGATGACTATGCCTCCTGGATCGAGAATTCGATCGCATCACCAGGCCTGCTTGCGCAATCCGCAGTCATCGACTCAATCTCCAAGATCTACCCCAAGTACAACTACACTGGCTTCACTTCTACAGGCTACGATCGCTGGCACAACGTGATTGCCA
This sequence comes from Fusarium sp. NRRL 29148, assembly GCA_013759095.1. Lineage (NCBI taxonomy): Eukaryota > Fungi > Ascomycota > Sordariomycetes > Hypocreales > Nectriaceae > Fusarium > Fusarium sp. NRRL 29148. Next base: position 11,234 of record JABSTL010000530.1, read on the forward strand.
AGGTCAAGGGATGCTTCCCCGTGTTGGCCTTGACGACAATGGACCTCGCCCCAACCGATATTGCAAAGTCGGGCTGGTATAAAGATCCAACTGCTAAGAAGTGGGCTGATCGAGTCGCTGTGGGACGGAAGACATTCGCTGGTCCGTTGCTCGTTATCAATGGTGCAGATGACCATGTTGTTCGTCCCGAGGGTATTGACGCCGCTGTCAAGGATACCTGCGATCTGGTGAGGAAATCTGGCAGTAAGGAAGCTCTGGAACATGCCACTTTCTCTGGCATGGATCACTTCTCTGCCATTCAGGCTAGCCAAATGAAGTGGATGGACTGGATCAAGAGTAGACTTTCCGGTAAGACCCTCGAGAATGGTTGCTCTGAGGAACTTGTCGAAGGACTGAGGACCAATGACACTGTTCATACACTGGGCCCGAACTTCTTCTTGTCGTACTTTGATACAGCAGAGAGTTGGAAATACAGTCTGTAAGGGATTGCAGCGAATGGATATTAAATAGTTCAATAGTTCTGAGACTAATATTTTTGTTAGCTAGACTTGGATAAGTGCTGGACTGAATACGAGGAACGGGGCCACAGCGTGAACCAGATTGACAGGATGAATATTACTGTGGATAGGGTCTAGAACAGATGAGATAGGGTACAAAGATAGTATATCAGGAAATATTACATGGCCGAGTGCCTCAATTGCTTCCCTCCCACGTACCCCTCAGCTGCATCAACAAACAATTTTCTCCCCTTGACATACGACACCATGAATGAGAATAGCTTCCAGTTCCCAATCTGACCTGTTGCATACTTCTTACCCAGTGACACGAATATCATCTTCTTAGTCGCAGGCTGATACGGCTTGATATCCCCCTTCCCCGTCAAAGTCGCATCTAGAGCTGTCGCCAAGTGAATGATCTGATTGTCCGTGATGGTCAATTGCTTGGGGTCGACGTTGCCCACGTCGCCAATGCCCCAGATGTTCTTTGTCCCGGCAACCCTCATATTCTCTTCAAGCTTGATGTTTCCGCTGGAGTCTAAGAGCGATGGGGGTACGAAGGAGGTGTTGAGTTTGATGCCGTGTAGAGGTAGATAGAGATCTGTTGTGAGGGTACTTCCATTAGACAAGTGCACCTCTGTCACCTGGTCTCTTTCGGCCTTCTTTGCTTCGGTGACGCGCGCATTATAGATGAGTTTGACCCCAAGGGTCTTGAGATCCCTTGAGATAGATGCGCGAACTGAATCAAGGGCTCCTTCCAGCGGTTGTTCACCACTAACAATGAGGGTGATGCTCTTGGAAGAGCCGTATCTTGCGGCCAATTCACCAGCAACTTCAGTTCCAGTAGCACCACCACCCGCAATTACCATTGAATTTGAGCCTCCGACTCGGTTTTGCAATTGCTTCCATGCTGCGATGGTCTCTTGATGTGTTCCAATAGGCTTCAGTGGAAGATCACTAGCCAGCCGAGACCCAGTCGCAATGACCAGCTCATCATAACTGACTTTGCGCCTGGTATTCTCATTAGAGATTACAAGAACAGTACTCGATTCCGCATCGACTCTATCTGCTTTCCCAAGGAGGAACTCAAAGTTCTCTGAGGGATACTGATCGAACCCGGGCTTGATTGGTAGGAAGAGCTGCTCATCTGGGATGGCGTCCGGTATTATCCCACGAGTAGCAGCGACGTTCCAGAAGAAGTGACTGTTCGGGGAGACAAGAATGACTTTGAGGTCTGGAACTTTGGGGAGTGTGTGCTTGAGGAGCTTGTGGGCGAGTGGAAGACCAGCCCAACCTGCACCTAGGATGACCACGGTTTTTGTCATGATGGCTGGTGATGCTGCTTAAATTACATGAAGAGAAGAATAGTAGGATAGGCTAAATAATTACATTATTACTGCGATCTCATTTATACAAACACACAGATGCTCGGTATCGGTGACGGATGTATGTTGGTGTTGAGAAGGGGTTTATCTAGAGGTACGTGAGTCCCACTGCAATCTACTTGCAGATCTATGTACCTCCGTTAGTGCTGTCTGTGTCTCGCACTCGGTGGTGGATGCTCTGGTGACAGGGATCACGACCGAACGCCGTGTCCGAGAACGATGACGATCCCCCGATCCTTCGGCTCCCCTCATCAACAGCTTCTGTATGTATGAAACTATACACGATCTACTCTATCAATTGAGCCCCAGTTACCGCAAATTTGTTGTTTCTGTCTCCTGTTATCCAGATATCTACTGGTTACCACCCTATACCTCCCTGTCTCTGTCGGAGCTTATAACCCCCCGATGGACCGATCCCTATCAACATCTCATCATGAGGTCACATCCAACCTCAAGATCTGGAGCTGTGTAATCTGTCGTCGTCGCAAGATCCGCTGCGACAGAAAAGAACCATGCAATAATTGTACAAAGAGTAATATTGACTGCCATTTCCCAGTGACAGGTCGTATACCAAGACGAACTCGCGATGCCAAGACTCCAGCTCAGAAACAGTCTGAATTGCTCAGTCGTCTTCGTCGTCTCGAGTCAGTCGTCACTGAACTCGCAGCGCAAGTTGAGGATGAAAATGGGGCCAAGACCATGGGTCAGATAACAGTGGATATGGAGCCTACAGAGTCTTCTTGGGCTACGTCATCTGGCAGTTTGGATCATCAGACTTCGGAGTTTGATGAGGACTTTGGTAGGCTTGTTGTTGACAATCACGGTACTCTTCACGTTGGAAATCGCTTTTGGACTGTATTTTGCAGTGAGGTTAGTACCCAAACCCCTAGCGATGATCTGAACATTAACAAGTGACAGGTCGACAATATACTTCAAGCTGTACACGACGTTGCAGATATCTCAGGAAACCCAAGTAACTCAATCATGACGGAACCCACTACTAATGGGACTCCGGCTCCTCTAAGTCATCTTGGCTTTGTCTTTGGTAGCGCAGAGTTCGCGAAAGCGTTAGACGGGCTCAACCCCATGCCCTCTCAGATGCTCTTTATATGGCAGACATATGTCGAGAATGTTGACCCTTTCATCAAGGTCCTCCACACTCCAACGATTGAGAATATTGTTAAACAATCAAAGGGCAACTTTAGCTCTTGTGGCCATAATGTAGAATCGCTGTTGTTTGCGATATGCTTAGCAGCCATTGCGTCCATGGACGAAGAGACAGTCTCGTTCAACTTCAACACACCCAGAGAACAATTGCTGCAGCGATATCAATTCGGTACTGAACAGGCACTCGCTCGTGCCAACTTTCTTACCACAAAAGACATCACTGTCCTTCAAGCCCTGGTCATATACCTATCACTGCTACCAAACATTGGGGCTCAAGATAAGGTTTGGTCACTGACAGGTTTGCTCCTCAGACTAGCCAAGTCAGCAGGACTTCATCGCGAGGGAGACTCGCATCAGTACAATCAGCTTGAGAGGGAGATAAGACGTCGGCTCTGGTGGCACATCTGCTTCATCGATTCCAGTAGTCGACGGGCGGACGCTCAAGACCTCTCAATCACCCCAGCGTCCTTCAGCACAGGTCTCCCAACAAACTCAGACGATGTCGATCTGGACAATTCAACCACTGAGATTCCAAATCCCAATCAAGGTTCAACAGGTGTGACACTCTGTCTCATCCGCTGCGAGCTGTGGTATCTCACACAAGCCATCCGCGCCGATACAACCGACTCTCTAGAGACCCGTCTAGGCCTCTTCAACGCCCTGAGACAAAAGGTCGAGAAGACTTACGTTCAGCATCTGCAGCCCAGCCAACCATGGGACTCCTTCATCAGGACGATGACAACTCTGTTCTTTGCAAAAGTTGAGTTAGTTATTCGACGACGATCCAAAACTCTCCCTGCAGCAGATAAGCTATTGAACCCGTCTATCACAGTCATCAAAGCGGTCCAGTTTCTCAAATCAGAGCCTGCGTGGGTAAAGTGGCGTTGGCAGTTACAAGGACAAATGCCATGGCATGCTATGAGTGTCTACCTCCGTCAAGCAACCCGACTCCCTTGGACACGAGAACTAGAAGAGGCATGGGGTGCAACTGCAGCATTGAAAGAAGGAGTCACGTTAGGAATAAATACGGGGCCACTGTGGAAGTCTCTCATTCAGCTGTTCTCGGACGCTGAAGAGCATCGTGAAAAGGAGCATAAGCGCCAAGGAGCAAATGCCCAACATACCCGAGAGAACGGAGACCGCGTGAACTCTAATGTCCAGCAAATGCTCAAAAACGCTGAGAAGATGTCAAACGAGATTCTTGTTAACCATCCTCTAATTGATACCTCGACATTTGACTCGTCTCTGCATATATCTCCGCCAGCAGACAATGGAACTCTCTCCGTGGAACGTCTGTCAACGAGTCTAGGTACAGCGACTGATGATCTTCCTTCATGGGTTGAAGCAGGAGGTGACATGAACTTTAGTCAAGGACAAACCTTTGGAAACTCGTCCTCTGATGAAATGGCTGACGGGGTGGATTGGGAGGCCCTGATGGATCTAGATGAGACGTGGAATTGGAACTTCCTGTAGACCACAGTAGATTCCTTTGGCGGGCAATGGTGAACAAACTTGTTCATTCAGACTTTAGAAACTTTCCAAGCATACGATAACAATGATTGCCTGGTTGCTCTTTGCATTCCTCGCATACACTCCTGAAGAAGATGAGCTCACTCAACCGGCCGAGTTCCGGCCTCTCCTTGCGATGTATTCCCATCTTCGATAGAGGGTCACAAAAGTAGCCTTTCGCAAAGAGTTTAGAGGTCTATGGGCCGAGTTATCAAAAGCAAATTCTGCAGGACTATCGACTCATTAAAATCCCTAGTTGGTTTCTTTTATGAGCCGTACAATGAACCGTCGCTTGTGACATTCCGCGACTTCACATACCCAACTCATACCCACACGCACTATTAAGTGAGAGGGTCTGTCTCCATTCGGAATAGGAACATTTCTTTTCTCAATAGGCGGCAAATTGGCACACGACTGTGGGCTCTGTAAGATCCTATGTAGGACAGCCTGCAGCTTTACATCCCTTGGCTTGATACTCAATGGCATCTGTAACACATCATTATCAATACTTGAACATTCAGAGAGGATGCGGCATAGAATATAAACAATTGAGAACACATCTAGTGCGTGATCTACTGCCAGGAACAGAGCGTTCCTGGATCCTTTAGTTGGATCTCAAAAGCCTTAACTCCATTAAAGTTACAACGTCGATATTCACATATCCAGGAACAATTCTCCACGCCACGCCTCGCCTCGCCATATGGAACACCGGCACACTCGTCTATTACGTTTTGCAAGGTCCCAGAGCTATTCAGGGTCTCGAACAAATAGTGCGAGTGTATGCAGAAGTGACACTCCTATTCACAGCGTTGCTAATACCCCAGCTTCGTATTACGGAAACCGGAACGTCTAGCTCTGCAAGGGTTTGACCTTCAGGACCTCGAGTATCGTGACGGGCCAGGGGGTCCCGGCTAACGGCAACGACCTCATCGTTTGGCAAGGGAGTGACGAGGGTTGTACTCCGTATAGATAATTGCGTCGACTCAAACGAAGGCCGGTAGCTGAACTCTCAGCTGCTGAGCTTCATTAGGGCGACGACCCGCTGTCACAGGGCCGAGAACACGGTCAGTGATGTGCAGAATATCTAGAATGGGGTCTATACGAAGACATCCCTTGGCACCATGTGGTTTTGACACTTGGCACAATATCCGCCTGCACGAATCAGTTGGCCGCCTTATCCCCAGGGTATGATACTGAAGTCTACATCATTCCATATGAGGAGTTTCAGAGCAATAGGATACAACTTCGTAATGATGGATACGGGCCATATTTCGGCAGCCGGCAGTGACGGCGGGATAGTGTCAATAGTTTACGATAGCTTATGACTGAACGGGAGTTACAGTGGGACTAGTGGGCAAAGTGTCGTATAGCAAGTCGTCATGATGTGATTCCAAGACTCGGCCGAAAGTTAATACATACGAGGAATTGAAGGGAGGACCTTAACCCTAAGTGATAGAAACGTTTAGGTAAATCTAGTCTAAGCTTAGGGGACTCTCTGCTTAGTTTATCTTAACACCCTGTTTTAAGGTTCGGTGTTCTCTTACCCCCTGAGGCCTGTCAAGCAAACAGTCAAGTCTCGTCTCGTCTTGGAATGTCTTGTCATGATGAATAATGACGAATCTGAGACTCATTACCACGCGTACGGGCTACATATCCGTACAACCGGTTCAGCGTTTGCCGTCCCTTGGAACGCCTCTGCCGGTTTCCCAGAGAACAAAGCAAACAATGATGCCCTCGGAGGGTCCAGAGGTTGAACCAAGATCTGTCATTATTCCCAGGGAAACGTTTGATCGAAAAGACAGATTCTTTCGCTCCCGCCGTTGGTGGTCACACCAGATCTGCTCATCCTCCAATAGAAAGGCCAGGATATTTCTAGATGCTGCAAACAGTGGCGATTCGAGATAAATAAAGACACGAACCAACTGCTAGAGGGTCAGGCGTGGACGTTACTGGACAGGCTAGACAGGCTATATGCAAGCGCACGCGAAGTTGCCAGGGCAGAATGTCACCCGAGTCCAAAAGGCCCCTATCTCCGTCTGTACGCGCAAATGCAATACAACAGAGTGTCATTATCAAGAGGGCATAACTGCATATGCATGACGCGATCGGGCACTTGCACGTCCCCATGTGCCAAGTCTCAGATGCCAAGAGGCCATTGCAGATTAGGTTCTCAGTCGACAAGTTTCACAATAACGGCTGCCAATTTGAGACCCTGCTAGCATCTCTGAACAATCGCAACAATCACACCGAGATTTCAACTCTGATCGTCCTCGATGGGAATTTCTAACGCTAATATTAAGCGCAACGCGCGACCGGACGATAAGGCCGTCGGATTGGACTGATAGCCCATGAACCAACTGCAAGGAAAAGGGGCGACGGATAAATTGGGGGCGGACCGTTGTTTAATGAAAAGAGGAATGGAATTTGCCATTTGGAAACGAATTAGTGGAACTTGTTCAGTGGACAGGCTCGGGGAGGAAAGAAAACAAAGGATCTGAACCCTAAGTGATAGAAATATTGAGGTAATTCTAGCCTAAGCTTAGGCGACTTTTGCTAAGTTTGTTAGGTCCGGTGTTTTCTTGCTCCCTGAGGGACGGGACAGTGCTGTAAGTTTCACGGTTAGAAGATGTTCAGTGCACGTCTCAGCTTCGAAGAGCCTGGTTCTGTGTCACTTTTGGAGCCGAGACAAGACAAACGCAAGACAAGACAAGGGCAGTATGAGACGAAAGCTGGCCGCCGAAGCTTAAAGATAGGCAGTCAAGTCATACCGCAATTACTCGAGCGCAATTACTCGAGGCCTTGTTTTTCCCTCTCTGGATCCCAAGTCACCCTTGCAGGATATGACCACGCTGAGTATGTCTCCTGAATATCGCGGGAAGGAATGGAGTTGAAGTGTCATGGAAGGATTGGGATTGTCATCTTTTGCGAAACGCCCTAGATCTGCAGGATTCCAGATTGCTCCGCAGTAAGGAATTGGCGATTGGATAAGATGAAGGAAGTGGCGCTTCTCGAGCCGTTATTTGGTTCGGTATGGCTTCGGGTAGTCTTGCGTAGTGTTCTTTTTCTTTCCGACGCTTGTTGAGGGATTTGAGTATTGATCGTCGATTCTTGAGCCCTGGCTTGGACGCTTCGAGAAAGAACCGCAGCGTGGGCTACGCATTCCAATGCAACCTTATTCTGACGAACACAGCGCATACAGTACTGCAGGATGGCTCTCCTCGAAGTTATATACGGCTTTGTTTGTGAGGCTCAATTGAACTCAATTGAAGTATCGATTCACATGGCGTTGAATGCGATGTTTTACTGGCCTAGCGAGGTCTCTAATCTCTAAGATCCGATGTGGCTTGCAGATGCTGAAGCCACGTTCTATTTGGGGTTCTGTTTCAAGCCTCCGACGCGATGTGTGTCACTGTGGGGAGATTGTATTGAAGAGCAATTTAGGCGATGCAAAAAATGAGGCAATTGCGAGGAATAGTTTGTATTGCATTCCGGGTAAGCGTCTTGTCCGTGTTGAACATGTTGGTTCGCATGGCATTTCTCTCGTCCTGACTTCCATGTCTTGTTTAACTTACACTGTAGGGAGCAGGGAAAACCCTTGAGTTTGATGCAAAATTACCAAGCTTTTTTGTCTTTGGTAGGTCGCGAGCGCCTCCTACGCCTGCCGAGCCCCTGACGAGTTTGGACGGTGTCCCCCGTAGAAACGACCCCTGAGCATCTCATCAACTGGATGGTATCCAAGAGATCCTTCAGCGTGGTAAAGGCGAAAAAGCCCAGCTTTTTGATCGCTGGGCTCAATTGGGGTAAGTTACTGAATACACATGCGGTTCAATAGGGGCTGGAAGCGTCGAGATAGATAACCGCCCGAGAGTAAGCACAAAGCGGGCAAGGATGTGATTGAGGCGTAAATGCAATTACAATCATTTCCTTTTCTTACACTGTTCTGACGAAGTCGAGAGTTTTTGGTAACGAGGCCCCACTTGCGCGTCATGGTAAAGCCCCCTATCTCTCCCAAGTCCAAGCAAGCAAGCCCGCCCATCCCAACCAACCAACCAACCAACCCACCCAACCTCCACTGAGACTAGACTTAACTTATCTTTTGAGGTCGGGTCCAGTGGCCGGGCTTCCTTTCTTCTGCCTTAAGGCTTATCCCCCCCAGGAACCCCCCTCCTGTCCAACCTTTTCCTTGCCCTGTTTGTCCCTCCTCGTCCCCTCGCAGCAAAAAAAATCTCTTGGCTAATTCAAGACTTTTTATCTGCATCGCCGGACTCGTTCTTTTTTTTCCCGCCGGTCGAGGGTTGTGATGATTTGATATTTCTCTCCTTCAACATCCATCCACTCGTTGCAATTTTACTTCGTATCCGACCGACCTAGACTGAGACTGGGACTGTACAGGTACAGACAAAGCTTCAAATAATCGCAAATCGTAACGCAAATCTCACATAATGGCTGTCGCTCTTCCGAGACGATTTTACTCGCTACTCTGGGTCGCAGTACTCCTTGCGCTCGTTGTATTCTTCATCTTCCTCCGCGAAGACACCTGGTCTTCAATTCCTCGACCTCCTAGCGGCTGGAAGATTCCTTTCACCACAGACGATGGCGTTCTATCATCATGGATGGGTGGTAGCAAGAAGAAGGGTAAGGACCCCAAGGAGCCTCTGCGCATCATGCTCGTAGAGTCCTCGGGCACACACGACGAGGTCGCCGCTGCGCTCATGCACGCTTTCGGTAACCAGGAGGGCTCATCGCTCGACGTCTACTTCGCCAACCAGCGCTTCAACATGCAGGGCATCATGGCCAACTTCACCCTCGCTGCCAACGTCACCATCAACAAGTGGGACAAGTTCGCCAACGATGTCACCGAGAACCCCCCGCATATCCTCGTCTCTACCACCTGCGAGTTCGACCTCGACCGTGGCACCGATCCTATCGTCAACCTCCTCAAGACCGCAAACACCCATCTCTTCTGCACAATCCACCACGCTGATCGCTGGGCCCAGGGCAAGTATGTCCAGGCCGTCCGCAGCTGGGCAGAGCACGAGCGCGTCGACTTTGTTGGTCTGAGCCAGCACACCATTGACTTCTTCCTCAACGACACCATTCCCAAGTGGCACACTGCTGCTAACCTTACCACTCGCGTCATTCCCCCGGTGTTCCCCGTCCACATTTCCGACCCTGATCTCGAGCCCGGCATTTCTCTGTCTCTCCAGGGCGATTACTCTGACGGCCGACGTGACTACAACGGTGTCTTCAACCATCTAGGCAGCGTCATCCGAAAAGCTAACGAGGAGTCCGAGGGCCACACACCTCAGAATGTCAGCCTTCATCTTATCGGACACGGCACTCATCCCGAGGTCCCCGACCACGTCAAGGACCACGTCTTCTTCGACGAGGGTCTTTCTTACCCTGATTTCTACACATTAATGTCCAAGTCTTTCGCTGTGCTTCCGGCGTTTGCCTCTGAGACATACTTCGACCGCAAGGCTTCTTCAACCATTCCCGCAGCCTTGATCGCAGGAGCCCCCATCGTTGCGTCAGAGGAGCTGCTCAAGGCTTACTCTTACCTGCCCCGGGATACTACCTGGGTTGCCCGCCCTGGCGAAGGCGAGATGGATGTTATTGAGCGAGTGATTGATGACCGGGACGGCTTCCTCAAGCGAAGGCAGGCCGTGAGGGATTTTACCAAGTCCCTATTGGAACAGAACCAGGCAAACACCAAGGCCTGGATCAACGAGGCTTTCGAAAAGTATAACCGCAACTAAAGACAATTAGATATGATTTATTGGGATTTTTGCACTTTTTCTTATTTGTACAATTACGCGGCACCATTTCACATGATCGGGAATCAGGATGAGCGGCTATATGTTTCCACAATTTTTTGAACCATGCATGAACATTCTTAATATACGGTTTCTTAGTACATTGAAAATACAATCACGAAATACCACTCACACCAAGGTTTCTCCCAACATTCCAGTGATGTCAGTTTTCAACATGTCTCCATTTAATTTGCAGCGTGTGGCTGGCGGGAGTCTCATAGCGAGCCGCAATTCTCCGGCTCCCTTGCGTGAAGCCATGTTATCGAATCCGGCATTTGGGGACATGGGAAAAGAAAATAGTGAATCATGATTCCAGAAACGCGGTTGGCAGAGCGCCACCAATAGAAAGCCTGAGATATTTCCAGGGAACAGGTAAGCCTAAAAACCTGTCCCGTCTTGGCTCTGCAAGATCGGATGAACAATCTCTTTCTTCAGTTTCTCTTACGTGTGCACTTGTCACTGCGGAGCTCAGAAACATTTTATATAAACGTGTATTTTTGATCTTGAAGCTTCTCTCCCTCGTTGCGCACTGCTGAGGGAGAAAAATAAGGGCTAAACTGGATACCCCAGATTACATAGTAAATCGTCTCTATGTCTAAGGTATATAGAATCTGAACAAAAGTATGCCGAAAACCTGATCATCCAAACACCTGTCGTCATGATGAAGCCCGCCATACCCAAGAATAATAAAAGAAAAAGGAAATGGTATATGTTATTTCATCTCATGACCAGCAAGAGGAAGTCAAGACCTTATTGCTTGAGATCTTTGGCTTCCTTGCTGTCCATCATCTCAGCTCGGCCCTCCTCTTCGCGAGGCAGAAGCTGGTAGCTGCCAGCGGCCTTCTTGGCCTGCTGGTATCGGTCTCGGGCCCAGCCGTAGAGGGCACTTCCGGCAAGAATAAGAGCCATGCTGCCCGCGCGGTCGGCAGTCAAAACCTCACCGAGCAGAACAACGGCGAGCGAGCTCTGGGCGACACCTCGAGCGGCAGTGACGATCATGTGTGTGGTCGGGCTAGTGACCTCGATTTGCATAAAGGTAGCGATAGTGAGGAGGAAGGCTGAGACACCGGTCAAACAGGCAGAGCTGAGGAACTGGCGGGCCACATCCATGGACTCGACGGTGAAAAGGCTGCTCATAGTGCTCATCTCTCCAGAAAGAGGGAAGAGAGGAATATAAAAAAGGATGGCCATACAGTTGGACATCCAGACCATCTGCCACATACCCTCCTGGCTCTTACCGAGGAATCGCTTGACGACAACGGACTCGACGGCAGTGGTGAAACTAGATCCGACACCGAGGAGAACACCCTTGCCGGAGGTAAGCATCTGGCTGTAGTCGGCCATCATTCCAGTTCCGAAACCAGCCATGACCATGGCGCAGCCGACGAGAGAGATAGGAGGGTAGTAAGGACGAGGTCGAAGAACCAGCAAAGACAGGAAGAGAGTAAATGGTAGGAGAAGACCACGGGCGATCTGGTAGACGGAGGCGTTGACCGAGGCGAGGCAGTATGTCTTGGCCAAGATTCCAATGAGACGTGCGACCGTGAGGGGAAGAAGAGCAATCCAAGCCTGAGATGAAATGTTAATCGACTGTCTCTAGCTAAAGAGACATTGAGCTGTGTCACTTACATTGAGTGGTCTGTTCAGCTTGACCCATCCTGTAGCAACTCCAATGATTGTGAGTAGTACTACTTGTATCGTTGTCTGAAGAGCAAGCAATGTGACGGGAGCCTCAACACCATTGAGGGCCGACTTGGATAGAATAGTGCTCCAGATAGCACATGATGAATGGAAGAGCACCACCAGGGCTACTCTCATCCGTGAGGGCGGGGGACGGTTCTCGACCTGAGGTTGTTCGGCGGCAGCCATTGTGACAAAAAGATATTAAGGTTTATGTCGACTTCTATGTGTAGGACCAACAACAAACCAAAATAGTGTGTGAATGTAATGCAATGCAATGTATGGCAAGGCAAGATAAGGTAATGAAATGAAAATGGATATGGATATGGATATGGATATGAAAGAGTAGGAAGAATACGAGAAGAGAGTAAAGTAGAGAGTAGAGTAGGTAGTAATAGAAGAAAACAACAACCAAGCAAGTCAGTCAGTCAACGTGATGTGGGTAAACGAATGTCTGAAGCGAGTTTCTGAGTGAACAAGCTTCCAAGGGTCTTCTCTCTCTCAACTCGGACTAGGAACCAAAAAAAAAACACGAAGATGTATGAAAAAGTCAAGACTCTCTGGAGGGGAGAGGCTGGCAAATACGGGCTGTCCAGAGGTTTTGTTGATTGATTGATCAAGTCTATTTCCGCACTAGTACCCAAATACGCAGGCACAGAGAAGCCCCCAAGACTAAAAGACTAGGGTGTCGTCAGTGAGAAGTAGTGTGTGTATCTAGTGCCACAGGCGGAATAGGGGGCTTCCGTTTGCCTGCTTGCGTTGCTTAAATGGATCGAACGCGTTATCCCAGTGATCCCAGTGGAGAACAGGGTAAATCTGGCGCCACACCTTGGCCTTGGTTTTAAACTTGGACACTGGATATTGCTTTAGCCTCACTAACGAATGAGAGGACTCGAGATCCATCACTATACTCCATCTCGACTATGTTCCTTGACCCGGAAGGTCAAGGGCCTTGTTCCCTGGAAGCTCTACCGAAGTACCGCCATCGAGGGGGTTATTGTGCTGGAGCCCCCATGCCATGCCATGCCACGCCAGGCCAGGGGACGACGGAGGTAGGTTCGTGGATGAGATTTGACATTGGCCTTAGCTTAACTTAACCTAACTAACAAGACGCGGGGCGTTGGCGAAGAATAGAATCGGCGGCTGTGACAAGGCGGAGAGTGGCACTGCATTGCATCGGGCTGCTGCAATGATGGGAAGTGGGAGGAAATGCTTGGTGGGAACAGTGCAAAATAGCGCTTATGGCCAGTTGTGGGGGGTCCCTCTAGCCACTGGGGATATGCAGCTACAGAGGCTCTTGTGAGTGACGTAGAGATTCTGGGAAATGGAGGTGTTGATCAAACCTCCGCCATTGGTCCCCTGTCGCGGCGAATAAGGTAGGATGACCCCTTACTAAAACCCAAACAAATAAGCCAATTTTTAAGTCTATGTACTAAGGGTTGCAGTCAGTCTTGAATGGATGAACAGGCACAGGCACAGGCACAGACTCGATGTTTTGTTTTACAGCATTACCCGCTGTAAGCTTGCTTCGGAAGGATCATCAGTGCCCTGCCGACGACTCAGTCAGCCGCTGATTGTTTGCACAAACGCACTCGAGGCGCGAGTAATGCATGAGACTCCACCGGAATACCTCTCCACACAGCCGACAGCCAGCCTCTACTGCAGATGCTAGAAAACGCCCGAGGACACTTTACTTACTGTATGTACCGAACCGTAGCCAAGAGTCAACGGGAAGCGAGACAAGAGCCAAGATAGCAATAATCAGGTTTTGCTGCAGCCACGCATAACCCATCACCTTGTCCTCTCCCGCCCATGATCTTCCATTGCCTCGTCAGCCGAATACCACCTTCATTTCTCTCCTCTTCCCTTCATTACTCCGATGTAGGATATTCCCCACGTGATAATTACACAAACTCGCCTCAGTGGCCAGAGACCGGCTGGAGGAATCCATGGAGCGTTTCAGCTCAGAGAGACGATCCCCAAGGTCTGAGACTCTGAGTTCTGTCTCCTCCGTGCTCGTCATTTTCTTGATTAAGCCGGGGCAGATTTCGGTGAGTTGCATCATAAGGAATCTTAGCCCCGAAAAAAAAAATAACTCGAGGGGAAGGAAAAAAGTGGACGGCTCTTTGATGAAGATGGACAGGTTTCTCCGCCCGGATGGATGATTATGTGAAACCTGAGTAAGGCATTGAATGCTTGGCGATGCGTGTATCAATCACGTTTGCGAATAATGGGTCCTGAACTGGCCACTCTGTGAACAACGTGAGACTTGGGTGAGGTGATGATTGTTTTATTCTTGGTTTCGTTATTGTACAGCTCGCAACAAGACGCGCGTATGCGGTTTTCTTTTTCTTCGCTGTCTTGATTTCTTGTGCATACAGGCAACGACATTGTAAAGAGGCGAGTAAAAGATCCAAGATGCGGTGACGAAATTAAACACAAAATATGGTAGCGCCATGCATGGTATCCCCTGTTCCGTTCCCCGATCAGTGCCCCAGACAAGATAGGCCTGCTCCATCATGATGAGATGGGTGACATGTTGGTATGTATGTGTATGTTTAATAAGTGTCTCTCACCAAAATAGCAGAATATCCCCAGCCGGCTCAGGGCAACCATTCAACTCTAAGCAGAAAAACACCACTGGTAATAGTAATAAAGAGCTCCAATGCTGGGTATGGGTAGTAAGGAAAACATTATATCTAGCTGCTAGCCAGTTCATCATGGTGAGCCAGTCTCAGCCTGGGGAGTAGGAGTAGGTACAGACTTGGGCTTGGGCGGGTCAACAGCCCTGAGGCCATCCTTGACCTCCTGCTCAAAGTACATGCGCGCCACATCAAACGCAGAGTCGATGCTCTTTGTGATCTTGGTGCAGCCGCAATCGCGCGTCCATGTGTTGTGGAAGTTGAGGTTCTTACCCAACTTGCTGTCCATCAACACGTGTGGTACGCCGATAACTGTCGATAGAATGTGTCCGTGGAGACGGTCGGTGATGACGAAGTGAGCAGAGCCTAAGAGCTCGAAGCCCGCCATCGACTTGGCCCACGCTCGTTGGTTCTTACCCTCCTCGCGCTTGTCGTCGTCGTCGATAGAAGGGGTCTTGGTGAACTTCCAGTCGACCTTGTTGTATGTTACGTTGCCGATGTTACCACCCAGATCGACCTTGCCCTCGCCAAACTCGATGTTGGCAGAGTCACCGTCAGAAATCTCGGCATCCTTTCGGGCGAGAATCAGAATATCGTGGCTAAATATTAAGTTAGCTTTGGTACAACGGTTAGGCTGGCTGGTAATACTAACGTCTTCTTTGTGTTGTGTCGGAAGTCAGATCGATTACCCCACATGAAAGCAATATCAGGAACAAGATCACTTTGAATACCCTCAGTCTGTCCAAAGTTGTCCATGAGCCAGTCGTAGCTGGGCTTGTCACGAGCAGCCAACTGCAAATCATGGTGCTTGGTGAAAGCCTTTCTGGTCTTGTCAATTCTCTCGGGGTTGGTCATGTAGATACTCTGGGGGAAAGCTCGGATGGAGACGTTGAGGAAGTTCTCAATCATATTCATGCGTGAAGGTTGGTCCTCCCAGTAGTAATCGTTGAAGTTGCCGCCACCAGCCATAATGATACCAGAGTGTGGGCGGTGCTCCTCCAACTTTTTGCGGAACTTGGTAATGTCGCAGTCCTTGTACATGAAGCTTTGTCACACTACATTAGTATTGATGTTAAGCAACGTGGTACGAATGAGATCCTTACCGGCAGGCTTCCATAGTCTCGATTCCAAGGATGCTCAGCAGAATCTGCTGTGCGGACCAGATCGCAGCATCACCCTTGTTCTCTGTCTCGAGATAACCCCAGATGTTGGCGTAGCGAATTCCTTCGAACCTCTTCTGGTAAGCGTGGATGAGACGCTGCTGCAAGTCGTTGACGATGTTCTCGCAGCCCGGTGTAGGAGCTCGAGTCAAATCGTAGGAGATGTCTGTGTTGGGGTCCTTGTCCAACTCTGTGTCCTCCTCTCCAGCGCCCACGGCACCAGCGGCGTCAGTAGGCTTTGGAGGCTCGTCGATAGTGACATTGTCGCCTTTCGAAGGCCAATGCCAGTCTGCACTTGGTAAATGATCCTTAAAGCTCTCGGGCGCCTGGTAAGACACCAATATAGCAAAGACGAAGAGCACAGCAATCACGGCTAGCGCGATGCGTGTGAAGCGGTTCATCGCAGGTAACATGATGAACTCATGGAGTCATGGGAAGTAGATGTTTTGTTTTAGGCTAGAGTTATGGTTGTAGTGGTGGGAAAGGAGTGGAACACCCGGATGTTTCTATCACGGGCTGGGCTTAAAGAAGCAAGCAAAAGGCGGCGAAAAGACAAGACGGAAGATGCAATGGAAGGGAAAGAGAAAAAGAAAGTATTTTGAAACGTCTTTTGAACTTGGGAGTAAAAAGATGCGACCCCCCATCCCCATACCACACTATCCTAGTCCTTCTACTAAGTCGGTACCTACCTCTAGGCTCTAACTTAGCGTCTCCCGTCCCTCATCCACATTCACCATTCACCCACCTCCATCTCCTGGGCTTGGTGCTTGGCTGGTTCCTCCACTCGGGCGATTCGATGATGGATGCGTTCAAAGTGCGCCACGACCACGCGCCTGCACCGCACCCATGACCCGTCCACAGATTGTCTCATCAGGGATGCAGAGTCTCTGATGTTGATGATACATAATCGCTGTAGCCCCCTATCTCCGTGGCATATGTATATATCGAAGCAGACCATGTCTGCAGCCAGTTCGGAGTGCCAGGGACTCACGGCCGGGATGTGGATTCCTGACGTCGACAGCTGGCCTCATCAGCGGCTTCGTATCCCAGCAAGATTCGCGCAGCGGGGTTATCCACTTATGCAGTATATGAAGATAGAGAAAGAATGCAAATATTGACTCTTACGCGGCGCAAGGGAAAAAGAGTGGAAAAGGTCTTACTGGGATCCTTATCGTTTTAGTTGAATGTAGCCAAGTTGGCCAAGAACGGACGCAAGCCCCCTTTTCCTCACTTCCTACTGACAATTGTACCCATGCAGCAGAAGTTACAGTGATACACCCTTTTTTTCTTATTCCCATCCCTCCCTATCTATCCCTATCCACTTGACTTGGCATCTCCACGGTGGCCTTTGGTTGATTGACTGGATCGATTTTTATCTGGAGCCCTTCGCTTTTTCTCGTCTTGTCCTATCCTGTCCCGCATATCGTATCGTATCGTATCGTATCGTGTCGTGTCGCTTCGTGTTCTTTTCGAGATTCGTCATTCTCTGCTACGCATTGAATCACTATTGAACGACATTTCGGCCGTTCGTCCACTCTTTTTTTAGAAGCCGTTTTAATCGCTTGCGACCGACCGACC
Source organism: Fusarium sp. NRRL 29148 (assembly GCA_013759095.1). Lineage (NCBI taxonomy): Eukaryota > Fungi > Ascomycota > Sordariomycetes > Hypocreales > Nectriaceae > Fusarium > Fusarium sp. NRRL 29148. The sequence goes on from JABSTL010000530.1 coordinate 28,668, forward strand.
GACCGACTCGACGCCGCCAGCCATGGCTGACCAGAACAAGAAGAACGATGACTTCGTGGCCAAGATGCCCGAGTCTGCCAACGAGAACAACATTGGCGATGGCGACAAGGAGAATGACTCCCTTGTTGGCCGTGGTCCTGGCACTGACGCCCTCCCCGCGCAGCCTTCAGGTTTCATGAACAAGATCGAGAACAGCGGACCATTCTCTATTCTTGCTTACTGTCTGTCTTCTATCTCCATGACCGTCGTCAACAAGTATGTTGTGTCTGGTACATCATGGAACCTTACTTTCTTCTACCTCGCTGTTCAGGTTTGTTTTTCGCTATCACCGAGTTCAAGGGATATCAACTAACTCGGTGTCACTAGTCCATCGTCTGTATCGTTGCCATCACAGCATGCAAGCAATTCGGCATGATCAAGTCCCTCGCCCCCCTTGAGATGGACCGCATCAAGAAGTGTACGTTATAATTGCTTTTCACGAATGAGGGGCAATGGCTAATGTGATCTGAACAGGGTACCCAATTTCGCTCGTCCTCGTCGGTATGATCTACACAAGCACCAAGGCTCTGCAGTACCTCTCCGTGCCTGTCTACACCATCTTCAAGAACTTGACCATCATCGCCATTGCTTACGGTGAGGTCCTCTGGTTCGGTGGCTCCGTCACACCCATCGCCCTCTCTTCTTTTGGTCTCATGGTTCTGAGCTCTGTGGTTGCTGCCTGGGCCGATATCAAGAGCGCTATCTCTGGTGACTACAGCGCTACTACTGGCGATGCTGATGCTCTTGCGACTCTGAATGCCGGTTACTTCTGGATGGCCATGAACGTCTTCTGCTCTGCTTCTTACGTTCTAGGCATGCGCAAGGTTATCCACAAGATGAACTTCAAGGATTGGGACAGTACGTTTATCCTCTTAGCGCACCCTCAGGGTTGCGCTCAAAAACACTGCATGAAAGAACAACTGCTAACAAGTCGATAGCCATGTACTACAACAACCTTCTCACCATTCCCGTCCTTGTCTTCTTCTCTCTGGTCACCGAGGACTGGTCCAGTGCCAACTTCGCCAAGAACTTCCCCGAGGACTCGCGCAACCGTATCTTCATTGGCATCATCTACTCTGGTCTGGCCGCTATCTTCATTTCTTACTGCTCCGCCTGGTGTATTCGAGTCACCTCTTCCACCACCTACTCCATGGTTGGTGCTCTCAACAAGCTGCCCATCGCTGTCTCTGGTCTCATCTTCTTCGCTGCTCCCGTTACCGTTGGAAGTGTTTCGGCCATCTTCATCGGTTTCGTCTCGGGTATCGTTTATGCTTGGGCCAAGGTCAAGGAGAACGAGGCCAAGAAGAACGCTCTTCCTACAGCTGAGAGCCGAGAGCCATCAAAGTAAATTTGACATGGCATGGCGATGGCTTGCCAGGGACACTATCACCATCCTGCAAGGCTCGTGAGCTAATTAGCCAATATTGGCCAACGTTTCCATTTAGTCTGGTTAGACCTGAACGACAATAATGTACCGTTCCACGGTATTTGAACGACACACGTAATGTAGACATTTTTTTGTATAACGTCGGGGGCAAGAGCTCGCTATCTCGATGGGGTTTTAGGGTGGGTGTCATTTAAAAGCGTTTATAGACCTGCTTCAATATACTGTCTTTTTGCGACTGCAAACATGATGTCAACAACAATGGCGCAAGACTATCTAGTACCTACCTAGTGAAGACGAACCAACAGATAACGCTCGAGCCTTCATGACGTCTAGCATACATAGAGGGAACACGGCTCAGCCCTGGCCGTTGACATGGGAGACTGGTTAACGTTTAACGGCGTGGCCTTGGCATAGATCTCGCATGGCAAGTCATGTTGTACAGCAATACACCACAGCAATGTACACAAGAGGCTGCATAAGTCCAACGTTACATCAGTGCATATTGCGAGTCTTCACTAACAAACGCCATGTTTTGTACAGAGTTAAGAGAGTCTACAGACCAAGACGAATACAGTAAAAGACCGAAAGTACATATCTTCAGGAAATATCATAATTTCATCTCAATTTAAAAGTCATGCATTAATCTCCATCCTCTCCTCCTTCATCTTCCAGAAATCTCATCCCACCCCTATCTCCTGCAGAACAGGGCTGAGCCATCCTGTCAGATTAAACCAATTTTCGCTCTCAACCCCGTTTTAAGCATATGGAGTGACATTCCACCACCTTTTCCATAGAAGCATTTTGTGGCGTACGGCATTATCATTCTTTCGCCCATGAAAAGGAAAAAAAGACCGTTCTGGAACGGCGGGCTCTGTGCCTTTGACATGTTTCTAAGCGCGGGGGAAGATCTCTACCGCTGGGCTGGGACGCGTTGGTTCGAGTCGAAAACTTTTAGCGGGAGGACCCTAGAATCAATAGTCTAGCCCTATGAACAGATACAATTGTGTTCGAGATATGGAGTACAATGGGGATTGCATGGTATGGTGGTTTTAGCGATATGGTGTAGTTTCGGCCCCAGGGTAGGCGGAGAAAGAGATGTAAGTTTACTTTAGCCTATAAACTGACGTTTTGCTAATTGTTCAGCTCCGTAATCCTACGGTAGTTTGTATGGAGAACAGTAAAATGCTACTTGGGACTTCAGTTGGATCCTTGACCCGGTTTGAGAAGTAAGAAATGTTTCATGAAGAGTGCCGATGAGAATTTAGAGTAGGATTATAAGATTAAAGATTAGCTTGTTTCACGTGCAATGGAGCCTCAGCTTACACATGCAAGGATGAGGAAACATCAAAGGATTTCACGAATTCTTAACACCAAACAAAGCAAAGCCCAAGAAAAACATAGTCATTCATCTATCAAATCCAACAAAGGAGATCTCATTATACGCCGTGCCATGCCGTTCAATCAATAACAGATCCGCCATGAACCTGTCTGTAAACTTTTCCGTCCCAGTCATTTCACCCCACAGATAGACACCTTATACGCTGATGGTCCTGAAGACGCTGAACTCCTCTCCTGTGGCGACCAAGCTGCCCGTGATCTGAGGGTGCCAGTGCACCTCCTTCACATCCTTGAGATAGTGCACGAACAGCAGCTGGGGCGGCACGTCCTTGACACCCGCTGTGTCCTTGCTCTCCTCGTCGTCTAGCTCGACAGCAAGATCCCAGAGTGTGACGGTGTTATCACCCGCAGCCACGGCGACGATGGAGTCGTCAGTGGGATGCCACTCAATGCTTGTGATCTGCTCCTTGTTGAAGTTGAAGCTGGCGATGGGCTGGGGCTTATCGGAGCTGGCCTTCCATTGTCGGAGATCCCAGACGCCCCATGCACCGTTGTCGTCTCCGGAGGCGAGCAGATGAGTTGTCTGGCGCGACCAAGACATAACGTTGACGTCGACATTTGAGACCTGCATGGTGATTGCGGGCTTGCGGGACTTGGACCGCACATCCCAAATGCGAATGGTGCCGTCGCTTGAAGCAGAGGCAAAGACAGATTGCTCGGAGGGTGACCACTGGAGCTCCTCGACACTGCTGGTGTGGCCCTGGAAAGGTCGGTTGTCGGTGACCCAGCCGCCTCCGTCGGTGCGCGTTGTCACGTAAATGAGACCGTCGTTGTCACCAGTGAGCAACTTACCACCGGGAACTGTGGGAGACCAGTCAACGGCGTAACCTTCGGTCTTGTGGGCGCGGACAGTAGAGATAGGCTTGTTCTGCTGAGTGGAGATAGTAGTTCCGGGGTTGTCGAAGGAGGCGAGGTGGGGAGTAATATCGTGGATGTAGACGTTGCTCGACTCAGTCATTGTAGCAGTGAGAGTAGTTCCAGGTCGTCCAGCCTCTTGGCTGGGAATCTGGTGGGAGCGGATACGGTTGGTCGTAGAGTTGAGAGGAATAGACTTGCTCTCCAGGATAGGGTCAGAGTCCTCGTCATCATCGTCCTCCGAATCAGAACCCTCGTCGCCACGGTCCATCTTGCTGAGACCGCTGAACTTCATGACCATGATCTGGTTATCAGAGGCCTTTCCAGTCTCGGCTTGTGTTCCAGAGACAGTGTACATGGTAGCAGGGTAGGCCTTGCGGTTGTCGCCGAGGTCATCGCGGATGATATCGAAAGAAAGACATGGCCAGGGTGTGCTGAGGTTGTGCAGCATCTCGTAGGTTGTCAGATCGGGGGCGAGGGTCTGGCCGGGTTCGAGTTTGCTTCGTCCGACGATGAAGGTTCCTTGGTCGACTTCCATGGCATCTGTTCAAAGATTAGACTGATTTTCTGAGCAGTTCGGGGATCATTACTTACCCTTCTCTTCAGCCTCGCGCTCAGCATCAGGTCGTCCATCAACACCGGCCTCAAGAATCTCATCCTCGCTCTCGAACTCATCCTCGAACTCATCTTCAAACTCTCCCATCTCCTTGGTGTTGTCGTCAATGTCCATCTTCTCAGGGCGTTCGCCGCCCTTGAGGGCATCGCCGTGATCGGCCTCAGCAGTTCTCTTTGCCATTATTTGGAATGTGTGGTGTTCTTTGGTTCGATCTACGACTTGAAACCACAAAAAGAATGAATTTTTAGTTATCGCCGTCTTTTTGGTGCCCCTCCAAATCGACTGCAGGAAAAAAATAAATTGGAGACTGCCGAACCCCGCCATGACCGCGGGGCTTTCCGAGAATTTACCGGCGCAAAGTCTTTTGCGAGATGAAAGAGATCATTCATTGTAATGGGAAGAGTCAAAGTATGAATGGGAGAGAAGTAAGACGTGTTGGAAGTTTCAAGATATTCTGTGTATTTCTATAGATTATACGACTAGAGATGATGTAAGTGAAGAGAGAAACTCCACTAGAACATACTTGTCTTTGATGTGAGGCCTTTGATAGCCACGGCATGAGCATGATGAAGTCGAATGGGACTCAAATCAAGGGTACTTTACTTAGACTTATTTAGACTTGAATTGTATGACTTTAGGTAATTTGACCGAGGCATGAGCTGCAAGACAATCGGATCTCAATCAAGTCTTGCCATGGTCAGATAAGATACCCTGTATTGCTGATAAATTCAAGCCTCGCTTCGCCCCATACAGATCCGTCGTATTTGCGGATCGTAGTTTGATTGATTCCAAATGGCCTCCAATTCCGTCACGCATGGAATACGTCCCAGGGACATAGCTCGGCCGGGCCTGTTTTGTCAGCAGTTAATTCCATTCATTCAGCGGCACTCGGCCCAAAGAACCCCACGTCAGCCTCTCCGAAATTTCACGATTGTGTCATAGTGCCTGTTATGTTCACCACCACCGACTCCCGGGTTCCTGAATAATTGAATGCCTACATACTAATCTGTCGAGTAATCAATCGCGAAACTGGAGCTTCTAGAAGCCCGAATGACCAAGTATATAAACGTATCCACTCCGCGACAGTAGATCCATCTTGTCCTTTTGATTTCTACCCCTCCATATCATATTTACTTTAGTACTTATATAAACACAAACCCCCCACCAAAACCCCTCAACCCTTCATCAACAAACTCCAACCCACCTACAAACCAACACCTAAACCACAAACCACAAACCACAAACCACAAACCACAAACTACTATTCAAAATGGCTGCTCCCTCCGCTGTTGTCGAGATCAAGTCCAAGGCTCAGTTCGACGAGCTCGTCAAGAACACTCCCTACGTCGCTCTCCAAGCCCACGCCTCATGGTGCGGTCCCTGCAAGGCCATCTCCCCCATCTTCAACAAGCAGGCCGCCGAGCACAAGTCCGACAAGTACGCCTTCGCCAAGTTCGACACCGACGACGTCCCCGATCTCGCCTTTGAGCTCGGCATCCGCTCCATCCCCGCCTTCTTCTTCTTCGAGAACGGCGACAAGGCCAGCGATCTGCTCGGCGCTGTTCCCCCCAAGCTGACTGCCGCTGTCAAGACCTACGCCGACAAAGCTGCTGGTGGTGCTGCCGAGAAGCCCGCCGAGGAGAACACCCTCAAGACCGATGAGAAGTTCTAAATGGAAAGACTCAGGCGAAAAAAAATTAAATTAAAACACTACAGAGCAAATTGCGTAAAGAACGCATATTCGCAAGGATACCCCCCTATAAACAAGGCGCACATCACGGGCACCATTCACCAAGGCGAAAACCATCATGAGCTAGGATTGCGACATATGGCTGTGCGAAAGCGCAGGGCTTTGAGGAGGATGGGTTGCATTGCTTAGGTAGCTAGAAATACACCTGATCACTTCAAATGCAATTATTGTCTCTTTTTGAAATATTTGTAATTCTGTTTTTTATTGCCTCTGGAAGTATCAACTCCAGATTGCATTGTATATGTACTGTAATATCAAGTAAATGTTCGCTGTGGCTCATTGTTGGCCGTGTAATCCGAGACTTCATATCTCTCTATGCTAAGGATTCCAGAACTCATACCATCGTCAGACTCCTCTTGCTCCTCTGGAATCTTCTCTTGAGCCCCTTTTTCAAACACCCCCGACACAAGAAAAAGTCAAGTAAGTTATTGTACAGGGTTCGAAGTGTAAACGCCCCCATCAGACGCCTTTCCAAGTGGTATACAGTCAAGCCCCTTTAAACAAAACAAACGCCAACTCCAACAAATGCTGCTGAGATACATCATTCCCGTATCGTATCTCAGTAAGATTGAACAACTGAATCTGCCGACTCATCGCTAATGCGGCCGACGCCAGAATCCACTCGTTTTTTGTTTGGTGTGATTTCTTCATGTGTTTCGATTTGATCCTCGAAACCATTCTTCTGATCACCTTGAACCGAAAGCCTCGACGTCAACCTGGGTCCTGCTGACCTTCGCCGGTTTGCAACATCTTGACGAGGTGGCTTCAGCTCGTCCACACCCAGGCTCATTCTTGGCGAGGACCGCTCTCTAACGCTGAGAAACTGGCTTCCAGAGCGACTATGGCCGGGGTTAGGCGACCCGTTGGGACTTGCAGGTGTGTTCAACGCCGACGAGTGGCGGAGGCTTTGACGTGAGCTTCTCCATCTGCTCAAATTCCAGAAACTGCCCTCCTTGTCGTTAACACCGTCAGAGTCAGAGGCACTGATAAGGCTGAAGCTTGGGGTTGGTGGGCTTGTGATGCCATTTCTCTCCCGGTCTTGTGAAGCTCTGACTGTGGTGCGGTTAGATAGACCACTGCCGGTAGGACTTGTGGGAGTTGGGCGGCTGATCGGACTCGTCGGTAAGGGCTTCCTTCGAGATTCTGGGACCAGGTTGGCTGCTGAGTTGATCGGCGACTGTCCCGGTTTGGTAGGAGACATAGATCGCTCGCTTCGAGCTGGTGTATTGTTCATGCTGGGTCTTCCTCCGTCAATATCCTGACGCCAGCTGTTGATTCTGTCAGAAGCATGCTGGAGTTGGATCGGATTGGGACCAGGAATGTTAAGTGATCCACGCCTAGATTGCACACGACTGCTCGCACTCGTTCTCGTCATGACACTGCCGCTCCTACCGACACCAGAGAGCCGGTTGCCTAATCGAGAACCCGACTCCCAGAGTCCTTGCTGGCGCTTCTTATGGGCACAGTCCTGTCTGAAAACCTTGATCTTTCCAGTTCTATCAGTGGTGATGATGATATTTCCGTCAAGATGCCTTGAGCGCTCGATATATGCTGGTGTTTCTTCCGGCTTCTTGTTGCTGTGAAGCGAGTCGCCATGGTCTTCGTCTGACAGAGCCGAATGGCTTGGAGTGCTTTCTTCGAGGCTTCGCAACATCACAGGTGGCGGGTTGCACAAGTCGTAGATAGGATCCCCAGAAGCACTCAATAGCTGTCGACTCTTTGACGGTGCCATCAAAGCTGTGGTTACGACCTCGGGGTGAGCGTCAAATGTTTCGTATGGCTGCTTGTCCTTGATCTCGTCTTGGCCACCCATCTTCCAGATGTAGGCCTTCCGATCCTCGCTACCACAGATAATATAGCTGCCATCATCGCTGAAGCGTGCATTGATTTGGCTAGACTGGTTTTCCAGTCCCTTGTACTTGACCTGGATCACTTTGTCGTTTAGGTTATATACTCGAACTCGGGAGTCATTCGAAGTAACCAGGACCTTGACTGTCCCGGCTTCGGGTCCTGACGGTATCGTCATGGTTCGAATGCCAGTGATTTTGCTTCCCCTGGCATTTTTGCCCCTTGATGAGCGGACGTGAATTTGGTATTTGAGCTTCAAGCCCTCGGTAGCGTAGAAAGTACATAGACCACTCAGTACACCACATATAGCAATATTTCCGTCAGGGGAAAATGCTACTGCAGTAATGAATTCGCCCACAGGTGCTTGGAAAGCGACGCTCTTGTCGGGAATGCTCCATAAGCGTAGTTGCGCATCCAGTGATCCTGCGAGAAAGAATCGATCGTCTGTAGGATGGAAGGCGATTGAGGTGACCAGATCCTTGTGCACAAAAGTACACAAGCAATCACTCCTGCTCATATGCCATAACTTTACGGTCTTGTCCATCGAAGAGGATAACAAAAAGTTGTTCTTGCTCCAGCTCAAGGCAAGCACTTCGCCAGTGTGCTCCTTAAACTCTCGCACAGGCTTTGTACGGAAGACAGGAGCACTAAGCTTCTCGCCATGAGTATCATTTTGTGCCTCCTCTTCCTCGTGTGCTTTCCGTTCCTCCGGCGTAGATATCACAGCAAACACTCGTACGATCTGATCCTTTCCTGCAACGGCCAGGTATCGTCCATCCAAGCTGAATTCGGCTGCCCAGATAGCATCACCACCCCTAAGGATCTTGCTTCCAACTGCCGTTGCTACCGCTCGGCCATGCGTGTGTTTGTGTTCTGAAGCGGTAAGTTCTTGTGCGAGGAATAAGTGGTTATAGTCTCTATCCTTCTTGTTATGTGCCTTGACTCGGATGTATCGTGGAGGTTCTTTATGAAGAGGTATGTATCCTCCGCCTGCACCGATGACGGATGTGAGAGCTCGTGCGTAGGTGCCATCGGTTCGCAGTTCACCCAGTTCGGAGTCGGATTCCTGCATGCCATCATCTTTCCTCCAACTTCCGCGCATTCCCAGTCGACTCAGGAAAGAAACTCCTTTCCTTCGATCCTTGCTAGAATCCTGGGTAGTGTTTGGCGACTTGCTAAGTTCGGAGCTTTGTCTTTGTAGGTTGTCTGCAGCAGGGCTGTCGGAGCGGCCCTGGTTTAGGATTCGTTGTGCGATGGTGGGCTCCGCTGTGTTACTGTTGGTACGCAAGTAGATTTGCTAGACATCACATGTCAGTTGTGGTCCAAGTATACCTCGTTGCCGTCAACTAGTCGCAAATACTTACGGTACTCAAAGGGTCAAGCCCAGCGTTTGGGGGAGGACTGGGAGAACTCGACTTGAAGGGAGGTTTCCAGTCCTTTGTTTCTTTTGCATTCTGAGAGCCTGACACAGATGGTTGTGTAGTCGAGAGCCTGCTCGATGGGAGGTCCAGGGAAGCACCGGCACCTATTGGCAAATTGTCAGCTTACATAGTATTATAGTGAGCATTGTGTATAGCTAGCATGATAGTGGCCAGTGAAAAGGGCCTTGGGCGCATAGGAAGCTCTAGTCGCAACAAGTCCCTGCATAAGCGGACATGCGCCCAGGCGTTCACTTAGTAGGTAGGGCATTGTGACATGGCCATAGGACCGAGTGGATGGGACAAGAGTAAAGAAGCATATACAGTATGTACATACCCTGAGAATCAGAACGAGCAGCGAGGCTCTGGCGGCGTTGAGGCTCAGACTCGGGAAGGCTGGAAAGGGCAGAATCGCGACGTCTATACAAACCACGATCGCCCCGGACAGCAGGCGAAGACTTGGAGGCGGACATCTTCCATACTTGATGGGCAACCAGTCCCTAAAGAATTTTGAACGAGATAGACCGGCTTGCGCGGGCGGTCGGCCTCGCGCAACTTGTGGGAGTCCAGTCCCCGACCCGATCAAAACGAGAGAGTGTGGCCTTGGCTGACGGACTCGGAGACTCGTGGGGGGGTGAGCACTGAGAAGTGGGCGGGCGTGGCGGAGACCGGGGGTAACAAGCTTCTGAAGTCCAATCCAATCCGAAGGGTCCGAGAGCGAGCGAGCGAGAGGGAACGAGACGTGAGGCTGGGAGGCTTGGCTCAAGGCAGATCCTTTGGTACGGGCTGAGGGCTCGAGGTACTGTAGTTGTGTACCTTTCTGACAGTGAAATGAATGCCGACTGGCTGGTGTTTAGTCAATAGGCCGTCGGTGAATGTTGTCTCCTTATTTCATCTTCCGCTCCGCCTGGACTAATATGCAAGTGATGTTGGTTAGTCTCCAGCTGAGTGTGGTCTAAATCCAGGCGTGTCAGACAGGTATTGGTAGTGGTGAATAATGGATGATGACAGGAGGGATGCTGTTCAAGGGAGGGAGAGATAGAAAGGAGGTAAGGCTGTTCAGGTGTAAGAAGCAAAGCAAGAATGAATATATTGTATCGTGTAATACAGAGCGAGCTCAACAGAATCAGAATCAGGTATCGAGAGTGTAGCAGGGCAACCAGCGATTTTTGCAATGGTTATATGGACAGCCATGACATGAAGGACTTAAGCGAAAACGACCCCTCGGGCGAATGCGACGACCATGCAGGCGCTGTAGTGCGCTGGGGGCAGCGCTGCACAGCAACCAGACAGCGGCAACTAGGTGCTTCCAGCTACTTACAGTACAGTGTAGTGGGGTCGCAAGCCAAATGGTGTTAGTGTGTAAGAGAAGCTCGATGGGCTTCTTTTTATTTTGGCGCGTGATATAATGAGGAAAGAAAAAGGAGTGAAAGGGGTGATGAAATGTGCTGGTAAGAAGCTACGAATGAGATGTTGGCAAAGGGAGAGCTGATGCCCACGCGCGCAGAGCTGCGACTTTGGATGGCAAAAAGGTTCACAACCTATTGCATGAGCAGCTGATGCGCAGCTGCAGCCTTTTACCCTGCGATACACTCAGGCCAGGCCCCCGGCGCTGTGAGAAACAGGTAAGGACCGATTCTAGTATGGGCGGGCTGTGTTGTGGCTCTTCATTCAATTTACAGGAAATAAGGGGGAAAGAAGTACAACTTGTAGGATTGTATCACACCTTTACCGGATATCGGCTGGATCTTCTGGGGTTAGGATGGATGAGATGGAGTCTAAATGAGGTAAGACAAGACTTAGGTGCGATGATCTTGGTTGAGAGTGCATCAATCAGGCTTCGTTTTATAGGGCAGAGCCAATTTGGCAGTTTGATGGCTCACCATGGCAGCTGTTAATTGGTCTCATTGTTAGTGACGGTTATTAGTGAACATTCCAGGCTGACTATGGGCTATGTGGACGATGGCATCGCCTTGTTGATGGCTGTTCTTTTTCTGCAGAGTATAAAACTAGCTGGTATTTGATCGCATAAGGCTGGATGATCGGCCATCATCTCAACGGGCTGGGGCTGTTCTCCAGATTGTCTGTGCCACAGCCACTTCAAATGCGAACCCACGGCTCAGTATGTACTCACCGCATGTACTTCGTTGAGAGAATAAGACGATGAAATCTTGACCGTAAAGCGAAAACACGGCAATTAACCCCATCATGTCATGTTCTAGAAGTGCATCGTATAAGTATACGAGTAAACGAGTAGTCTATACATACGAGCATGTTGATATATATCAACCATAATTAGAAGCTCATCAACAAGTCTAAATGTCTTGTGCTCTGTATTCAATACTCGTTTGAGTTGCTTCCGCGTATTCGGGACGCGTTGCTTCTGGAGCCAAGCCTCCAGGAACTGCACTAATACAACCACATTCGAGCATCTGCACATATAATGTCGGGTCTGGCCCATGAGCGACGGGATAAAAAAATGATGAGAGAGTTACATCGAATGCATCCCAAGTGAGACAAGTATGCGAGAACCAGCAACTAAACGACGCAGACTCACTCTTGCATTTCACATGCTGGGCTTACGTCGTTGACTTTCCGAGACTGGCCGGGATTAGCAGTTTCTCAACCAGCTTCTTAACCAGGCATGGCTTTTTTGGAGAGGAAACTCGGTGCCTTGCACTATCGAGATGCACGACGTCAGATCAGCAGGTTTTCAGTGTCAAATGTAAGTCTGTGTTGTTCTGTCAAATAGCGTTTTTGATCTGCCGTATCATGATGACGCGTTGTTCAGGCAAAGGACTAACTTTGACGTTTTCAGAGTTAAAATACTGACAAGATTTGAAGATGCTACCTAATAATTAGAGCTTACGGACTGACAATTTGACATACTGTACGGATACGGAGTACATATATCCAATCACTCACTAAATATCAGAATACGGTTTCTTGGCAACGATTTGCATTGATGAATGACTTTATTCCCTCAGCCACATGGATACTTGCTTAAACGATGACTGTCTGGATGTCTGTCTGTCTGCCTGGATGTCACACGATGCGAAGTGCAGCACTTTGCATATCGCCAAGAATGCGATGCAGTCAGTTCCGTGGATCACCTCGTGCCGTTCTTCCAGAGTTTTTTTTTCGATGTCTCGCTCGCCAAGATCGCCAAGTCCTGTCATGGGTCTCTATGGCGTTCGGCGTACGGAGTACAGCGAACAAATCGATTCATTTCCGTCCCATCTGGAAATCCCCTCACTCAAACTCCGCCAGACGAAAAGGAAAAACAGCGCAAACAAAAAAAAAGTTAGCTTAGCGCTTCTGTGACTGTCACTGCGATAGCTTCAAACAATCGGAGTTGTATTGAACTCCGTTCATCTCATCCTCCGCAATCCGCGGAGCTCTTAAGACTCCGCATTCATGCACCAGAAACAAATCTTGTGTTCGAGAACTTTGAGCTTGTGGGGTCACGTCACTCAAATCCTCGTCTAATTATCCACTTGTGGGCATCTAAACTCCAATCCCGTTGCTTCTAACTCTCAAAACTTGGCCTGATACTTTCAGAGAGTGGTCACTCGCAGGTCCACGGACAACCGACAACATCAAAACCCCGTCGGGCCCGGCTTCTCTCCATCACCGACTCCGACGTCAACATCCTCAACTCATCCTTGTCTGTCTGTACCTGACAGCGGCACCGAGAGATCTATTCTGAGCCGTCCAACTGCCGTATCGCCGAACTACCGTGGTCCATCTATCCACTTGGCACTTCACATTCACGATTCATGCTCGATTTTGATAGCCACTCCCTCCAGAAGAGTTAGTCTATGGCCGTTGAGCCTCAAAATCTGCCCGTCTTGGCTTTTTCGTCTTGGGACTCTTGGTCAGCCAGCCTAGCCTAACCCAGCCTTACTGGTCTTAGCCGCATTGCACCACCCACCTTAGGCTACAATCTATTGGGTATCACTATCAATATCATCATCCAACATCCGTTTGTCATCGGCGAGCTCTCTGATGAGACAGCCAGTTGCCCAGTAATTATCTGGGTCTTTGTCAGACACGGGCCAACTCTTGTTTCTGTCGTTGTCACAAACCCACCGAGGTCCGAGGCTTGAATCCAGCCTCCAGCTTGACTTTCACGCTTCACACTTCAGCTTTCATCAGCCACAGCTCGCACAGATAGCCAAAGATGAAGTTACTGCCACGCAATAAGGCCCTCAATTCCTATGCGGAGGAGGCCATTTCCCTCCTCCCCGAGGATCCCGAAGATATGGTCAGTAGCCCCTGTTCCTATTACTTGGTCCCTTCTAAGTTTATACCCCTGGTCTGCCATATCGGTTGCCCTTTATCGACCCCTTTAGATCCTGCCTCTATTCTTATTGTTACCCCTCCCCCTCCATCGTTGTCACACCCTCCGCGGTCTCTGGCCTCGCTTGACATGTTGCTGTCCAGCATTCACCTTATACCACATGTCTCGCACTTCAAGCCACTATCTGTTCTGAATCCCACCGATGTCACCGCTTGTTCTTATGAGACAGCACGCTAACAACGTTGATAGTGGCATGCATACAACCTGATCCTATCTGGAGACATCGTCTATGCTCACGCTGTCCGTAAAGTAACTGCTTTTTCAGACACTGGTAGCTCGAAATCTGAGCGTGTTCACACAAATCTGACTATCAATGTCAAATCCACTGCCTTTGATCCTCAGATCTCATCACTTCGCGTCTCTGGATCCGTCGTGATAGAGAACCAACATGCCCCTTTAGGCTCTCATCACACTCTGGATCTCGAGGTGAACCGCCCGTTTAGTATCGTCAAGCTAGATGGATGGGACTCTGTCGCAAAAGCCACTCTTCAAGAGGCATTATCAGATGACAAGGATGGTGCCGTAGCAGCCGTTGTCATGCAAGAAGGGCTTGCCAACATCTGTCTCATCACACCGTTCCGAACTGTTCTCAAAGTCCGTGTTGAGAGCGTGATTCCCAAGAAACGTGATCTTGCATCTGACCAAGATGCAGGTATGCGCCGCTTCTTTGAGAAGACACTATCGACTCTTTTACGAACTATGGACTTCACACAGTCACGGCCGCTATTACTAGCCAGCCCAGGCTTTGTGGCTGGAGACTTCAAGCAGTATATCGCCAACCAAGGACGGGACAAAGCAGACAAGGTACTTACAGCCGTGGCGAAGCAGGCTACGGTGGTTCACTCCAATTCTGGTCACGTCCACAGTCTCAACGAGATTCTCAAGAGCCCAGAAGTCTTGGCCAAGATGAAGGATATGAAGTTCGCCCGCGAAACGCAGTATGTTGATCAATTCTTCGATATGCTAAAGCTAGACGATGGGCGTGCATGGTATGGTACTTCAGCTGTCGAGAAGGCTGTCAAAGAGGGAGCTGTGGGACCAGGCGGTGGTGTTCTCCTGGTCAACAATTCTCTGTTCCGAAGTGAAGACCTTGCTCTTCGCAAAAAGTACGTCGCTCTAGTTGACAAGGTACGGAGTGATGGTGGTGAGGCAAGGATTCTCAGCAGTGATCATGAGAGTGGTCAGCGATTGACTATGTTGGGAGATATCGCTGCTATACTCAACTACCCAATGCTGGAACTTGATGATGACGATGCCGATGAAGATAATGAGGCAACTGGAGAGTCTACTATTGAAAATAGTGTCATCTAGTCAAACAAATAGATAAAAGAAATGAGATACGAAGTCATGAGGCTCTACCTCCCTTAGGATGCTCTCGTGTTACCCTGTACCGTTACGTGAAACCAGCTGAAAGGAAGTCACTCAATATGCCGTAACTGTATACGCCCAATCTTTACCTAATAACGTGGATAGCTAATCTCTAATATGTTTTAGTTAATTACGTATCTCCCACAGATCTTTGAGGTCGTCGGTTTTCTCGGCGATAAGTGAAGATCGACAACAAGGGCACGTAATTATCCCCGCATTTTCACCTAACTGATGAACGTCGAATCAACGCCACGATGATCATCACGACGAGCTCCTCGTGCTTATCTGATCTATCAACCCAAGAGTACGACATTCGTAACTCCGAAATCCGAAATCCAAATATACATATAGATATCCAACGATTTCGTTGTTGACAAAGTATTCACGTTGTTGAACCTGAAACTATTTAAATGATTCATCGTTCTTGTCTCTACCCCTCACCTACAAATATCAACTCAACATCATACAGAAAGTGTTCATGAATTTCAGAATGGCCTCTAAACTCGCTCTCGACTCTACCAGGAAGCTCAATTCAGGCTACCAGATTCCTCTCCTTGGCTATGGAGTAAGTGATCCTTCAATCCTTCGTTTCACACCCTGCTAATGTAACTGCCTAGGTCTACAAGGTGTAAGTCCACGTCATGTTCCGGAGGCATTATGTACTCTAACCACGTCATTCAGTCCCGCTGAACAAGCCCCCGACCTCTGCGAGAAGGCTATCGAGATAGGCTACCGCCATGTGAGTTTATCCAAAGCCTTTGGCGTTCGATGTACAACTAACTAACAGAACCAGATCGACTCTGCCTCGGGGTACTACAACCAGGGCCCTAGCGCAGCTGGACTCCTAGCGTCTGGCGTGCCTCGCTCAGAGCTCTTCTTCACTACCAAGATCTTCACTAAACAGTTTCCCTTGAACTACGAGAATGCACACAAGCAGGTAGACATTGCTCTCGATGAGACGAAGCTCGATTATCTTGACCTTGTTCTCATTCATGCCCCGTACGGTGGACCTGATGCACGAAAGGGTGCTTGGAGAGCTCTTGCTGAGTGCGTCGAAGCTGGCAAGGTGCGATCACTTGGTGTTTCCAACTACGGTGTTCATCATCTAGATGAACTAGAGGCATACATTAAAGAACTTGACGCTGAGCTTGGCCCGGGCAAGGGAGGCGTCATCTCGGTCGGGCAGTGGGAGGTGCACCCGTGGCTTACACGACCTGACATCGTGAAGTGGTGCCAGGACCGAGACATTGCAGTTGAGGCCTACTGCCCCATTGTGCGGGGTGAGCGATTCGATGACCCCAAGGTCAAGGCCCTCGCGGATAAGTATGGCAAGAGTCCAGCACAGGTTCTCCTTCGGTGGAGCTTGCAGAGGGGTTGTGTTCCTCTGGTGAAGAGCGTTACGCCTTCAAGGATTCAAGAGAATGCTCAATTGTTCGACTTTGAGTTGACGGAGGAGGAAGTGAAGGATTTAGCAACTGACGAGTATAGTCCTTGTGCCTGGGACCCTACTCGTGAGCCTCTTGAGAAGTAGATACCATAAGACGGAATATAGAAGGCGGAATCACCAAAGTTCAAGAGTTTGAGAAATCCATTATCCGTAATTCAACGGATCTTGATGTCTTACGAGGATTGATGTTTGCCGTACTGTCATTGTTCATGGACCCACGTGATCTCGTTTCCACCTCGCGTCAGTCCCCCTCCCCCACGCGTTCGTTCCATGTCACTCCTAACTCAATCACTAACTACCGACCTCATCACACAACATCCGCCCGTCGTGCAAGCTGGCCAAATGTCGTCTTCAAGTTCAACATGGGCCAGCGAACGTTCACGGTCATCCCGAAATTCCCGGGTCGTGCGGATTCTCCCGACAAACCGCCCCTACGGCCCATGACCTCAAAACAAGTCCGGAACGCCTACAAAGCAGCCAACAAGGGGCCTAAACTCACACGGGAGGAATCCAGGAGACAAGAGAGAGCTGAACAGGAAAGAATCAGAAAGGAATTTGAACGGGAGAAGGCAGCTGCCAAGGCAAAGATTGCCAGGGACAAGAAGAAAGAAAAAGAGCTAGCGGAGAAAGAAGCGAAACGAAAGAAAGGATTGCCTTTGGTGAATGTTCGACCCAGTCAGGAAACGATCTCATGGTTTGTGAGGGGGAATGGAACTTCAAAGAAGAGAGATGCACAAGGGAACGACATTAAAGACGACAATGCGACGGCGAATGAGAGCAATACGGATACGAAAGAAGCGATAACGAATGAAGAACAACCACAACAGCCGGTGACGAAGGCACAGAAGCTTGATGATATACAGGAAGATGACGAGGAAATTTCTGACGCTGCTATGGAAACCATTGTCGAGGACCTACCAAAACCGCAATCAGAAGAAGGGGAAAAAGAGACAACCGCAAAACAAACAGAACAAACAGAACAAACAGAACAAACAGAACAAACAGAACAAACAGCAGCCCTTATTACATCGGAACCGGTACTAGAAAAACCACCAATGCCTAAAATAGAGCTAGAAGGATTGGAGGATGAATTAGATGCGGATTTTGAGGAAGATCTGGCCCTGGGAATTCTTGAGGATATTGAAGCAGCTATGGGCAATCCAGGATCCAACATGAATCACGGAGTCCCAAAGTTCTGCAACCAAATACCAGAAGAGGCACTTACCACGACGAAGCAACCAGTGGAATTCACTAGGACCGACGTCCCGAATCGTTATGCAGAAGACTTGGGCTTAAAGCGACCTGCTCCTCCAGTCTCTTTTGCCAAACCGCCTCTTCCACAACGCAATCTGGAACCACGATCTCCGGGTCCACCACACCAAGAACCTCCCATGAGCACGCAAGCGATTCTCTTCAACCTGGATGATTTCTTCCCTTCATCATCTCAACAAGTCCGAGAACTTGAGGAAGAGCTGGACGGGGGCATAATGCCATCTGCTCCCTTACACTTGACCCCTATTGCAGAAGAAGAGGAAGAGGAATCTTTCGATGAAGAACTAGATAAATCCTCAGATCAGCCTCCCTTACCAGCGCTTGAACCTACCTCAGACTCGCCACCTCCACCACCAAGACGTTTCTTCACTTCTTCCGGCTCACATGAAAGAATGTGTCTAGCTATCCAGAGAAGTCGCCGCACAGCTGCCTTGGAGAAAATTCAGCAACGCGAGCTCGCTCGCATGCATGCTGGTATGATAGAGCAAGCTCAAGCAGAGTCTCGCAGAATTTGCAAAGTGCGCGAACCCATGAGAAAACCACCAGCGTTTTCTAATCCTCCTCCACATGCAGCTCAAGGCAATCAACCACGAAAACCTCCATTCAAGGCACCACCAACGCTACAGAAACCACCACACAACAGTACGACAACTTCCGCAAAGCGAACTGAGCCTCAACCATCTAAACAACCCCCTAAGAAATCCTCATCTAGACTATCCAACAACCCTAACATTATGAACCCTCGGATTCCTCCCAAACGAATAGAGACTCCGAAACAATACCTACCACCACTACCGCAAGAAAGCAAAGAGAACCAAAAACCGCCACAACAGCCTTTTGCACTCAGTGCTTCGCAAGAGTCGTATGGCGGCGAATGGGTCGATGATTTGGACCTAGACCTCATGATATAACGATGAACATGTACATTGGATGACAATTACCGAATTGGCCGAATTGCACAACACTGGGAGGAATTATAGCATGACATGGGATTGCACGATGGCTCGGAGTTACGGGCATCATATCACCATTTTGTACTGGTACTGGCTAGGTGGCAAATTATGCATTATTTTTCTCATGACATAGCGATGGCGTTTAGAATATTATCCTGTTTTATTTGAGAAGTTTACCTTGATCTAAGGATGAGTGACGCTTTTGGAGCAAACTATCCTTACTTTCAACCCCTGATCCTCACCATGAAATCACATGTATCAACGCCGTGCCGTAAGAAAAAACAAGCCCTGCAGACTTCAGGGGAAAATGTGTCTGATAAGTTACAATCCTTAACGCCAATGCTATGCTTGTAGTATCTGTATCGTCATTCATGACTTCGTTGCCACCAACTCCCAGGTGCCAACCATAAGTTAGGCTCTTCTAAGGCCAGCAAATCAGAGAAAGATGCCAACCCACTCCGACTTTTGCGATACCTTGCTATCACAACCGTCCACTGCGCATCGGAGGTCATTTGGAGTCATGTGCGCAGGTCGCACATCAGGGGATCGGAAGCCCACGCCAGGGTTCGCCTTCGTAGGCTTTCTGTTTTCATAACAATCGGCACAGTAGACCTGTATATGTTAGTATCGGATGGCAATCCACATGTCCAACGTAAAACCTACATGCCCGCACTTCTTGACGGCCCAGAAGTGGTGTTCTCCCGGTGCTCGCTTTCGTTTCCCCTTTTGCTGGCCCACAGAGCTCTGAGTCACTGTGCCGCTTGGGTCATAAGCCAGCTCCTCATTACAGGCTGGACAGATGACTACGCTTTCGGACTCCTTCTCCGGGTCGGTACAGGTATTCCGAGTGAACCCTTCTCGAGTTGGGGGCGGTGGGGACATTTGTGGCTTTGGGGTTGGTTGTCGTGCGAATGCGTTGCGTGAAATGTCTAGGTTTGGTGGATTGAAAGCGATGTCTGCTGCCCCAAAGATACCGGCCAACCTCCTGAAGGGGCCAAAGGCAGCAAAATTGGGTAGAGACCCCAGAGCTGGTCGCTGGCTTATTATTTCCAACTCAATCAGCTCGTCCGGCCTCGGTACCTCCCGTCTCCCTCTGAAATGTGATCGGTCTTCCTCAGGTGAGTCCGCAGTCAAGTCAATAACATTTTCTGTGCGTCCCACGAAAGTACCATCGGTGCGTGCTAGCTGAGGCGGTGATATGCGCTGGGAGTTCGTTCTTCGCGGGTTCCTTGCGGGTGGTCTCGCGGGCTGGAGGATGTCGAGAAGAGCTCGTGATTGTACAGGAGAATCGGGCTCTTCCGTGAGGTCGATCACAGGGGTAGCTTCTTGCGGCTGTTGCGGTATTACTGGATTTCGAGCAGCCTGTGAGCGGCGAGCGTGGCGGGTGTTATGATACGCAGCGGGTGCATTGGGATGTGGAAGATAGAGGTGATCTCCAGCGTGTGGCCGTGGCCTGTAAGCGTTGTCGAACAAGAGGTCGATATCATCATCCCCTCCCGCCTCAAACATCTCAAGAGGATCACTGTTTTCAGCCATCTTGATTAGGTGGTGTAAGAGTTGAAATGCGAGTTATCGAGGTCCAGGCGGTTATAATTTGAGATATAGTATGTTCTCCTTATCGTATTCACGGCATAAAGCCTCCTGAATATCACCCGGGGCAGTGAACACTTATACAGTGAATGGCCGCCCAGGGCGGATCAGACGAAAAGTGTGGCGATTAGCAAGTAGAGAAAGCTAAGCAAATGCGCTATGGCAGCAAGACTGAATTAGATGATGAGACATAGAATTATGCTCAGAGGAGTCGTAAGCGTCTGTATCGTATCGTATCGTATCGTATCGTATCGGTTCGTTGGGGCGGCGTAGGCGTGGAGTCGTGGGGAGGTGCAGGTTGTTGGTAAGCTCAAAGTTAGTTGTTTGAAAGGAAGTTGAAATTGAATGTCGCTACTGTGACGATCGATGCAAGGCTGCTCCCCATGTGACGACAGGACTCTAGCGTATAGAGACCCTGCACTGGCGAACACTGTTTACCCCGCTAAGTGGCCACTAAGAATAGGCTTCAAGGCTTCACTACAAGGGGCTAATACCGTCTGGCTCCACTGTCAATAGGCACCTTGTTGTATTGAAGCCCATGATGGGTTTTCGTGATGATTGTTTTGTTGTTGTTTTGAAGTATCAATAGTGGAGGTGAACAATACACCAGCCTCTGGGAGCAAGAAGACTTCTGATATCTAGTAAAAGCACCAAAAGTAGCCACTTAATCCAAAAACTTAACAAGTTTCGTTGTGCTAAGTTTACCTGGTACTTTTTTTGTCACTGAGAATAGAGGTGCTAAGTTTTGCCTCCCATTCCATTATGCAAAAACCAGAACCATAATTATCAATTTTCAAACACCAACCTCTGTGCTTTGCTTTGAACCCTTTATTCGGGCGTATAATACAAATTATCAACGAAATTCCATCCAAACCCCAGTCTATTCCTTTGTTGCAAGTACGCTGACCACACCCTCACCATTGACTGTTACGAGCTGCTTTGCAGACTCTCCCCACCGAACAGCAACGGAGGGTGTAGAACTCTTCAAAGGCTCGGTCCACTTCTTGGTGGACTTGGTGAACTGTTGCACTGTGACCCCAGCCGCACCGCCAGTGGCGAGGAACTGGCCACTGTAGTCCCACGCCAGGGACTGGACCGGCCCGCCAGTCTCAAGAACCTTGGCCACCGCCGCGTCTCCCTCTTTACGCAGATCAAAGATAGTGACCATGGTTTGGCCCTTGGCTGTAGCTGCGAACCAGTAGCCGTTCTCGGAGAAGCTGAGAGCCTGGATAGGAGCGCCCAGGCTGAAAGAAGCTGCCTGTTCAAGAGTGTTGGTCATGAAGAGCTTGATTTCGCCTGATGTGGTACCGGCAGCAAAGAGGTGACCATCAGGGTGGAAGGCACAAGATGTAAGAGCTGGGAACACGTTAGCACAGAATCATCTTTGGGTGTACCAGGAGAAACTTACCAGCATCGGTGTAAGCGCGGGCAACACGTTTCTGTGCGACCAAGTCGTAGAACACGATGCTCTTATCTGTACCAACAGAGGCCAGAATCTCACCGCTGGGGTGCAGGCTCAACGCCGTGGCAGCGCCAGCATGTTCACTCAGTGATGCAACCTGGTTACCCTCCTGGAAGACCTTAACACTGCCTTGACCAGTCGCAAAAGCGACACCGGCCTCAGCCCAAACAGCGTCTGTAACAGGCTCGCCCACCGAGAGAGACTGCTCGACCTTGTCCTCGGTGGTAGAGTAGATAACTGCCTGACCCTTCAAGCCTCCAACTGCCGCGGCATTGGTTCCTCCAACAGTAAGGGTGGTAGCCTCAGGAACGGGTAGGGAGTGTGTAGTCGCGCTCTCGAAAGCTGAGATCTCTTCGCCGGTAGCCCAACCCTCAGGCACAGGGCGCTTCTTGCGACCCTTTGATAATCTGCATACTCGTTAGTTATGGATCGTGTAGTTGTAGGATAAGCACATACGTCTGATGGGTCTCGTCCACCTTGGCAACGAGTTCTTCTGGTAACTTCTCCACGCTATCAACCTGCATAGAATCACCATCGACCGCACCACCCGTCACAGTGACCTTGCTCAAAGCATCCCTGGCCTCATCTCGCTCCCTCGTGAGTCGTGCAATAACTCGGACAGCAGCGTCGTGCTGGTACAACGCTGTGGCAAGCTCCTCTCTGGTGCGCGCAAGCTGCTCCTTGAGGTTATATGTCTCTAGAGCCAGCGCGTCCCATTCGTTCTGGAAAGTAGCGAGGAGAGCGGGAATTGATGTGAGGGTGGGAGGACGCGGTCGGACAATACGCGACGAATGGATAGGGAGGAGGTCATCGGCGGTCAGGGCCTCGCCAGAATCGGGCTCGGTGCCATGTTCGTTGATGTATTGATCGATAAGACGCTTCTCGTAAACGACACCTTTGCTGAGTTAGCCGAGAAAGCTGCGCGTCGATGATGTTGATAATACATACCAGACTTCTTAGAAACGACGGGCTCTTGAGGAGCCTCTCCAGAAACTGTCAGGAGGTCAGCGCACCGTTACTTATCAATGACAAAACTGAACAACTTACTTCCACAAAGCATGGCGACTACAAATTTGAGCTCGTGGAGCTTTCAATTGCTTGTCGTCGGGTATAGCGCAAATCAACGTCTCGAAGCTCTGTTGCGACGACAATTGCCTAGTCGAGATTTTGCCAGTGCACTGGTCAGAGCTTTGGATCACGGGATGATAAGATAAGGCGGGTGGTATCTTATCGTGATCATCTTGATGCATGTCTCAACGCGGGGAGCACCGGTCATAGCGAGTTCGCATGTCTCCGTAATCCGATAATTGATGAGACTGCTTGTCGATAACAGCTATTGAGTGGAGTAGTTATTTTCTGCGGTGTTGGTGAATGTCGAGTATAGATTGAATACGTCCTGTGACAATTGGCTACCAAGATCACCAACATCAACATTCATTATGGCCCTACCTCAACCTCAAGATCTTCGGGTAGCAGATGAAGCCGAGCAGATCAAGACTTTGGATCTGCTATTCGAGCCCAGTCCAGCAATCCATTCCACTCTCCTCACCATTGTGAGAGATGCAGAGTATACATCATACCCGGAGTTAATCGAGACCTGCAGGACTCGCCTCGCCTCACTCGCCTCCTCGAACTCGTCAGCCAACCCAGATGAGACACTTCTCTCAATTCTGGGGTCACATCCCCGTTTAGGAGCCAAGAAGGTTGACTCAGCACAGTCAGCTACAGAGCAGGCCAACCTGCAAGGCCAAGGCGAAGAATTGGCAAAACTGAACAAGGAGTATGAGGAAAAGTTCCCCGGATTGCGATATGTCGTTTTTGTGAACGGACGGGGAAGACCTGAGATCATGGAGAACATGAAGGCTAGAATTTCTAGAGGCGACTTTTCGAAAGAGGTTGACGAAGCGTTACAGGTATGTATAACTTGCAATTTAATGCTTCTGGTGCTAAGTCGGTGTTTAGGCAATGTGCGATATTGCAACCGACCGAGCCTCTAAGCTTGGTGTGAAGCCATAAACATAATCACTATCAATAACAATCTGTTACCTGTTGCTTGAGCTGTGGTGTATCTAAGCCTCCCCTTCTGGCCGAATAATAATGCGAGCCAGTATAGCCTATTTTTGTTCCAGTCCTTGCGGGCCAGATGATGATTCAATATCGCCGCATTGAACATGAATAAGAGCATATTGCCACCCAATGCTAGAAGTATACTTTACATAGTTCCTTTAAATGCTCCCCAAGATGCCCAGAGACGCCACTATATATTTGCCTAACTATCTTGACATCCAGCAGATGCCGTCGAGCTCATCCAAATACTCCTCATACGATCTGTCTTCTTCCCCATTGTTGCCATCATCGCTCTGTCCGAATAAAACGCTGAAGTCAGAATATACACTATCTTGATCATCGCCCACATCGTCCCAGTCGTCATCTGCAGGATGCATGTATGCAAAACTATCCTCTTCGAGATCGTCTAGCAGAGGTAAAGGCGCTGTAGGTCGTAGCTCTGGCGATCGGATGGGGAAAAGTCGAGGTGATGTACGCTTCTTTGTTGCAGCTACATCGCCAACAGGTAGAGGCAGGGCCACAGGATTGGATAGCCGGCATGACGGTGGTTTTGGATGTTGAAATGCCTTTTGAGGTGGGTAGCTTGGCTGAGGTCTTGCCGATGATACCATCATGCCTGAAGGTCCAATAATTCCGGTGCCAGTTGGCGATATCCTCAGAGATTTGCCCGCCGAGGAATCCTGTAGCATCGGAGGTCGCCAATTCGTCTTGCCAGCGGCTTTCGATGTGATAGTCGCAATTTCCTGCTCATGATTCTTATTACCAGCAGCCTGTCCGAGGCTCAACCTCTTCCTCAGACAGTTCATAGTCGAGAAGCGGAGAAATGAAGTTGCGTGAAGATGTGCGATCCTTCGGGTGTTATCAACTGAAGTAGCCATCTTCAAGAACCGCTTGTCACCAGCCTCTTGACCTTCTCGGTTAAGGATGTGAGTGGCAGGTTGAGAATAAGGCTGAGAAAGACGACTCGTGATAAGTTCGGCACGAAGTCGACGTTTCTTGACACACAGGTCGGCCGTGTTGAAGCCATCGACATCCGACTTGCAGCGTTTTCTCTTGACACCGCGAGGCCCCGTTGATGCCGGCTCAGGTCGAATGTCCAAAGGGCTGAATTTCTTTCTTGCATCCTCTGCTGAGGGAAAAGAGAATCCCGGGCCTTCGGATCGGGACCTCGGGATCAACGTTTCTTTTGCATTTGGCTTCCGATGGCCTTCAGTACCTTCTGCTTTCCGAACAGTACGATACTTCGAATCTCCCATCAATGCTTCGAACAAAGGGTCTGAGCCGGAACATCTTGGGACTTGAGTCAAGTCATCGGAAGCGAGATCCAGTGGAGAAATGGGAAGGTCATCATGGCAGCCTCCAGCAGAATGGCAGCGCCAGGGCTCAAGCAGATTGATTGAGCTCTGTCCATTAGCCTCTACCTCCATTACGACAGCTTGCGCTTCGTCTGAGGGGTACGGTCAGAGCTGCCTGGTCAGATCCATCCGCTTTAACCGTGTGAAACAAGATGAGAGGATGTGCTGGCCAGGTATTAGAAAAGCCGAGGAAGAGAGATCTGGCTTTTCAGTGCCGAAGAGTTTCAGCTGAGGATGATTCGACTTGGAGATGTAATCACAAGTTGTGTCTGGTGATGCGTGAAGAGCTCGGTATTTCAAATGTCCGTCTATGAGGTGAAACAAATTGACGCAACACTTTTGACCTCAATGTTGCAGCAGAGTCGAGACAGGACAGTTGCATGAACCTAATATGCCTCTCCCAAGCCTCTCACGCCGTCAAGAGCTGTCTACTTAAGAGTGCAGACGTTCAATGCTGGTGGATAACTGGCGTGATTGTCGACAAGCGAAGTGGGGAACTGAGCTGAGGCCCAAGTTAGGCGGGATCGGAATAAGGGGAGCAACAATAAACGGTATATCCGACTCAGGATACAGAGTAGTCAGATGGATGGGGAGATAAAGAGATAGATAGATAAACAAGACAAGATATTGATAAGAGTAAAAGAGGTAGGATTAGAAATGGCGACTGGTGACTGATGATGGAGAAATTCAAAGACTGAAGAGGGGAAAGGTCGTCTTGAACAAGGAGCACCAAGACAGACCAGGACCAAGCTACAGCAGCTAGTCTCCTGCAAGTGCAAGCAATAGGAGCAAGGATCACGCCGAACCAATTCGATGGGAAATCCGGGGCCGACACGAGCAAGCGAGTTGAGATGCTGACTGTGACATTCGGATTGCTTTTTCTGGCCAAGGCCCAACATCCATGACCTGGGGTTTACAGGGGGGTATCCTAAAACATCAGAGCATGCCTGTCTATCCTATTCGTAGACCGAGGCCAGAGACAGAGTTTTGTGACGACCTTGACCTCTCAGAAAACACAGCTGGGAAACTAGTCCAACGACAGTATGTCCTATACTGTAGTCCCTCGAGGTGACATACCCAGGCAGAGAAACCCAAGAAACAAGTCCGGGGTAAGCCATCCGGGGCAAAAGGCATAAGGCATGGTCGCACAGCATCTCCCATAGGCCAGGGGCGTTGGTCAGGCGGTTGAACCAAGCGTTCTAGGATACAGGGATCAACAAGATGAACTTGCTTTTTCGTTGGCTGAGACCAGATGGTCGGGCAGAAAGGGGGGGATGGGAAAATCAATCAGCAGGGATCACAAGGGAGGAAACCCGAGAGGCTTTTGGTCAAGCAGAATGCAGGCTCATTGAGAAAGTGAAGGTGAAGAAGCATCAATGCGGCGGCGAACAGAGTTTGTATCCTGGTCAGATCATATTATGCTATTGACCTTCTTGAAATAGCCAGACATGCCTACTACTCAGCTTATACAGGTTCTACAGATATGCTTCAAGCAAAACATCTCGTGACTGTCAACTTCTCCTCCAACCTCGTGACAAAACTATTCAACTAGAGGTATCCCAGCCACAAGCCAGCTCACACAGAGCTACAGTAGGTCTAGAACTGCCACCTCCTCTTTTAACTGAAACCACTCCATTGGAATACCTGCAATGCTGCACCACGCTCTTCTTCTACTGGACACTCGACTCTGGGGATCGCCTTTAGGGCTTGGGCGGAGGCGGCCGCTGTTTCTGGGGTTAAGATTGGGAAACATGAGAGATCACATCCCCTAGCACCAATTGCACACGCGTACATATGTGTACCTATTCATGTACTGTGGTATCATTGGGATGTATTTTGGCCATTCTAAGCTGAGAACTTCTTCTGAGATGCTACCTCGCCCAAATCTCACTCCCGATTCGACGTCTGGATGCTGAGCTTTACGACATTCCTGAAGCGGATACATCGGCATTTCACCCGTCCAATACCTTCACTTGATTTTGTCATGGACTTTCTAGACGCTTCAGTCATCATGAAAAATTTGATTTATCAGGCGCCATCCTAACATGTACCCTTTTGCCTGTAGCCTTGCACCTTGTTACCTTACCACCCTAAAACAAACCGCAGCAACTCCAGCATGCCTCGCAAATCAACAAGCTAATGAGCGTACCGTAACTAATATACATGATACATCGCAATTCGACATTAAACTCAGCTTGTGCTAACGTCAAAGATGTCGTTCTTCCATCCTCCCTGTTGATACTCAAAGAGCTTCTGCTCTGCATCTCTGCCTTCCTCCTCCCACAGCTTGACCAGGCTGCCAGGTGCATACCGCCCTTGGAACACGCCTGACCCTGCTTTGACGCCTACGCGGGCGTCGATGTCTGGATCGGGCGCTGGAACGAGACGTGCAGCAACTGCTCGAATGAACGTCCAGAGGTCCTTTGGGTCAGCAATTCGTGTGGCACGGAGACGCTCCCGTGCATAAAGCATTTCACGGTTCAGGAAGTGAAGGCCTTCAGCGATTGAAGCTGCAATCTTCACCTCAAGAGCCTTGCGCACAATGGGCCGCACCAATGGCTTCAGGATCCAAGCGAGGCAAGCAAATTTGGACTTGCTCAGCGTGTAGTTAAGGTGATGGATGCGGACCTTGACATCGCGTAAGGAGACGATCTGTTCCATGCGATCCTTTCCAATTTCGAGGTCAAGAGTGATGTCGATGCCGCGCTTATCAAGGTGGAATCCCGCAATACCTTCATCAACCATGCGGAAAAGACCAGAGTGTACGCGGAACCAGTAACCCAGGTCGTCTGCTGCAATAGAGAGGCCAGACACAGTCACTTTCATCATTGATTTCAGGGTAGATTGAGTCCCATGAAGTGCCTTTCTCACTTGAACATCATTGTAGGTTGAGATGTTAAGCTGGAAGGGCAGGAAGGAGCTTGCATTGATGGTGCGACCCGGCTCAAGGATGAGATTCTCCAGCAGAAGATCGATAGCGGGTGCAGACACTTCAACACGTGGAATGGGGATGTACTGAATAGCCTGGATGAGGAGAGGGACAAAAATATTGATAGTGTCAGTGACCAGGTCGCTGTTAGCGTATTCGCCGGCTGGTGACAAGAGGAGAGCAATTCTTTCAGTTGTGTGGATGAGCTTCTTGATATCCTGGTCATCCAAGATTGAGCGGAAAGCAGCATACAGACTCGAGAGCAAGGCATCGAGATCGTCTCGAATTGATGATTTGGCAGTCAGATCATTGGACTTCTTGCGCATTTCCTGGAATCGTTCTTCGATGTTGTCAAAGAAGTCAGGGTCGCTCAGCATATCCTGCACCAGATTGCCAATCTGTCGAACAAGCTCATCGAAGTTGGGGTCAGTCTTTCCATCATCGACAACAGCTTCGAAGGATTTCTTGACTTCGTCCCAATGCTCACGCTTGCCGAGAGAAGTGATGAACAACCAGAAATTGTGGACTGCTTTGTCGGCCTCTGGATTGGGCTGGGTGTCCTCCTCGACTGCTTCAACGGTTGCAGCGGCTGCGTGGGAGTAGGCGAGAAGGTAACGTTGTATGAGCAGCGAGATTGTGGAAACCGACTCCTTGTAGTCGGTTCGCTTTCGGAGGTTCATCACAGTTTGCTTGAGGCGCTTCACGAGTGCGTCACCTTCGTCGCCCTTCACATGCTCCTTGATGCTCTGTACCGCCCCGTCGGCCACTTCAAGTGCACCCTCTTTGACAGTCTCACCAACATCTACAACTTCATTCTTAAGATCTTCGTCGGAAGGTGGAGCAGGCGATTTGCCATTGCCATTTGCATGTTTAAGGGCCTCTTCTTCCTCCTTGGACGGCTCGATAGCCTGACCAGCTTGTTTGGAGACGTCAGACAAGGTGAAGGCAGTGTCCCGAAGCACCTCTCTTCCAACAGTGCTAAGGTCGGAAAGGAAGATGCGAAAATCGGAGTTGGTCAAGAGAAGCGATCCAACGGTCTGCAAGCTCTTGTAGGTTGCGACAGCATCGGCTCGGACCTTTGCCCTGGTAGCTCGCTGCTCAATATGTGCGACGTCGACATCCAAACGAGCTTTGGTAAGATACCAGATGAAGTCCTGAATCTGGTCCTTACTATTCTTGTGTTGCAATACCTCGATGAACTGTTTGATCCATAGCTTAATGCTTCTGACCAGGGCTCGTCCAGAGGGACTGAGCTCTTGGCGCTCAGGGTTCAAAATCTGAGCCGATAGAAGAGTTCTCAAGTGAATGATAAGCTGTTCGTTTGTTGGCATATATCCTTTAGAGATGGCGCGTAGCATTTGATATGTATGGAGCTTCTCGTGGAGTCGCGTCTGTAGACCAGTGTCGTCATTGTAACGCGGCAGCAGAGGTTCGCGCTCTGCGTCCTCGCGATTTTTACCAATGCCGAAGCACGACAGCATTTTGAAAGCTGCAGGCGCAAATTGCCTGGTGATAATCTAGAAAGTCGTGCCTTTTTTGCAGTTGGGATGCCTTGTTAAAGAAGAGATCCCTGCTTGATCAATTTTATAGCGGACAACCCAAGACAGTGATGAAAAGTGACGACGTCATGACTCTGCCGGAGCTTCAGGTCCTAGGGAGGCTAGGTAGTCTTACAGGTACAGCTGTAACACCTTGAGGCAACCACAACCCTTGTGAATCTTAGGGAGTTACAGCTGCACGAAGCTCAGTGATTGGATAATGAAGCTTGTTTCGCAACCATGATGACTTTCTTTGCAACTTCGACCTGTCCATGATGAGAGAGGCTTGTGAGGGAATGCATCTGGTAGTGACAAAGGCATTCAACTGGCATCATCTTGCATTTCTAGCAACCATCAGCAAGCAATATGTGCTTTGAATCACGATTTGCATCTAAGATTGCAGTTCAATGATCGGACTATACCGACTATTTGCTTGGGAAGAATATTACTGGGAGTCCAACTCGCCGCTCCCCCATTATCCAGAGCTTCAATGCTACTAACCGCAAGGCATTCCTTGTGCAAACTTCAGTATCCCGATACACTGAAACAGAAATTCGTTTTGCGTAATTTCAACCGCATTGAGCCATATGATTTTTCTATCAATTTCACTGTCTTTCACATGTGCTAATTGTCGTTCTTCTACACTTTAGGCATCATTAACGGAGGACAATCGGCAGACCTCGGTATCATCAGCTGGTGTGGGGCCGGGTGTACAGAACATCAACACCCGGCTTCAACTACTAACACTTCCTCAACGACAATCCCAACACTGCAAAGTAAAACAACTCCAGGACCTTGAGAAAATATACCTCGTTATCAACAGACTCTCTTATTACCCGATGCCGCCCGCTCTATCTTTTGGGACATTAGCCTGAAGTCATATGCTCGAAACTCAAAGCTCAATGAGCACGCCTAAAGAATGGAAGCGACTCTCATTCCAAGAGGCCTTAGAGCTAGCCAGACTTGCGGATGATACATCGTCAACACAACAAGCTGTCCAGAGATTCATGAGTCGGCAGCCAGCTTGGACACCCGGACAAGAACTCCCCTGGGATGCTGTTGGTATTCCTCCACCAAAGATCACAAGAGGAGCTTATGGCGCTGTCGTATATGCTCTATCAGCTCTTGCAGCGACACGTGTAGTCGAAGAAGAAGACCATGGCAATGTAGACCAGAACAGGAGAGGAATCCATGTAGGTTGGGCCTGTTTATGGATGAACACAGGCTTATTGTCTTTAGTCCATCCACGCCGTGTTCACTAATCCTGGACTCTCGGATCGCCCTTTCATCCTAGATGTATCCGAGGTCCATTCAAGCCGTTCCTTTTCTACGCGGCTAGTTCACGCTCGTCAGCCAACACAACCATCAAGTAACCTATCGGGCCCGTTTCCCGACTCGGACTCCGAAGCACCTCTTGGAAGCCCTTGTCTAACCAGTATCGTCACCTTCAAACGCCCGGTTTCCAGCTCCGATGAGGTGCAAGGGATCCCTCCACAGGAGAAATTCAAAGATATACTCTCATCACGCAAACCTGATCAGTGGGATCCATGTCCACAGGCTGACGTCGATGCTCTGAAAGCAAAGTTTCCCAACGAAGGTCATGGAGCATTCCCTATTCTCGACATGTACAAAGTGGACATGTCGGACTTCAACAAAGACAAGGTTATAACAGACCGGAGAGAACTAATCTACTACCGATTAATAAAACCTCTCCCGAAAGAAGACACGAACGCACACGTCTTGTGCCATGCATTCGAGGCAGACCGCAATAGTCTTTTTATGTTGGGCAACCATCTAGGCTACGGCCACGACCTGGGCATCGCAGCAAGCCTAAGTTATTCGTTCTATGTTCACGTTAACGCTGATGAGGCCGTGATGGAAGGAGACGGATGGTGGATGCAAGAAGTTTCTTGGCCAAGATTTAGTGCTGGCCGAGGCGCAATGGAAAGCCTGATATGGAGTCCCCAAGGCAAGCATGTTGCGACCGGCTACCAAGACGGCATTATACTACCTATGACGGCCAAGCCTGGTAGGGAGACAAAGTTGTAGGCTTTTCGATTAATGAGGACGCGGCTAGAGTCAACCATTATTAGCGATTTCAAGATTTTGTTACGGAAACACCATAGACGGTCCAGCTTGTCCAATTGTTGGATACCCCGGCATGGGTCGAAACGAGTGATCTTTGATTAGATACTATCGAAATAGACTGAAATGTCATTGTTAGGCATTTCTGCTGCTTCAGCCTATTCGCTCTTTGCTACACCCGACAGTTATCTAATAATTACTCCGCATGTTGTTTTCAGATGCATGTCGCCTAATGTAGATCAAACCCATGGAACGTTCTAGACTTCCGATCAGATAACTATATAATGCCTCATTCCACACACGACCGACCCTTCTTCTGCGACTTTTCAATCACGTCCTTGTCGTCGCTATCCGTCCTAATTCGGGAATACTTGAACGCTCTCTTTAATCTCTCTGTGACTTGTTACCTCGTCCTTCATCAAACTCCATACCGCATCTGAACAAGTATTTTATACACATAAAAGGGAAACCAGCAGATAAACCCGAGTTTACCGCTGCCGACAATTCCCTATACAAATAATTACAACCTAAAACAATATAATACAATATCAGCATAATACATATAAATATAATTAAGAGCTCTTGTTCAGAGTCTTTTAGTCTGCGAACAAAATAGCATTGATGCTAGCTGAGACATAACTCCTTGTCATTGCATAGAGTATAACCTCAGTAGTTCGCGCACCTATGTAGCTGTCGCTCATAAAGGCCAAGCTACTGAACATTGCATGTACAAGATAACCCAAGCATCAAAGGCAGAGAATATCTTATAATTGTCTCCTGTTTGCTGTGGCAGTGACTCGCATCGCAAAGCTCCTTTCCATCAAAATCCGCCAAGCGCGAGATCATCTTGAGCACTCGTCACATTTTATCTCTCCCGTGATATCGACAAGTCCTTCATCTTCTGGCATCAACACCATCAGATCGGGAGACGACTTCAGTATCAGAACAACAGAAAGGCTGAAATTACTATCATAAACCCCAACAAACCTCAGAACAACATAGACATTCACCACCTCGCACACTTTCTGTTTCAGAGTTCACTGTTAACCACTGCACGGTGATCTAGTCTACAAGGGAGGTATAAGCCTAGCATCAAAGGCTCTGATTCACTGCCAGTTGCGTTTGATCTGCTTGGCCTAGGTGCAGACTATCCTGCACCTGCTTCTTGCACCACTGAATTTTATTATTTAGAGGAGCACCGCCGAAGATTTCAATCTTCTACAATCTCTCTCTCTTAAACACATCGCGTTTTACATATCGCCTAACGCCTCCTATCCAGAAGCAACTTCATCTACAGCTTTCAAAATAAGTTAAGGACTTAATAACCTATTTTGGCCTCTTGATATACTGGCCTTGTCGCTTGTCTCAGGCCTGACGAGAAGTTTCATCTCTTGGACCAGTTCTATTCTTTCTATTATCCACTGGACCACCCTTATCTTACTGTGTTTACCAGCTTAATTAATACTAAGTCTCTCCTCCTTGCAGTAACTACTGTCCTCTTACTACCCTTGACCTTAGGTAAGTATTTGGCCTTATACTGCCCCTAATAGGAGTTGCTAACCCCAGTGTCCAGACCAGACTGCTCTTTCTGCTAGTCAGCTGCCAAGGCAAGATGGAAGATCAAAGCCTAGCCCACAGCCATGGGGTGGCTGTGCCATCTGAAGTCGTGACTGAGATGCTTCGCACACCCTGGAGTGACGTCTACCGTATCAGCCCAGATGGTCAGAAGTACATCTCACCACAATGCCTTATTGGCACCCCTGTTCAAAGGATCACCGAAGACAGCGACTACTGGATGCCGAGATGGCACTCTCTTGAGTCCTACTTGGCACAAGAGGATTCAGAAGAAAAGAAGAAGAGAGACTCAAAGGAACAACTCCGGCTCGACCCCCATAACAAAGATTTTGCTAAGAAATACAAGCTCCATATGGATAATGTGTCTAAACAACGCAAGATTCGCGAAATTTTTGGCCATGATTCGCCATATCACCCGAATCAGCTTGTCTCCAAGCATCACCTGCCAACAGATGGGTTGTGTGAGCAGGAACTGATGTATAAGCTTGCTTGCAAGGTGTCTGACCTGCGAGTCCTCCATGATAAAGGGGAACTTGCCATGGACCCCTGGGACTTCCTCCGTTGGCGGATTGCAAAGAAGATCCAGTCCATGTTCACAATGTCTGCTCAGAGCGGCAGGGATATAATCAAAAGAATTATATTCAGCATCTGCGAGGACTCAAGTTCAAAGAGCGCCTCTAAACACTACGAGGACCCCAAGTTGCGCGCTGCTATTATACGCTCAGCTCGCTACCAAGGTCGACTGGCCAGCTTTCGTAAGGCAGGCGACAGAAACAGGGTCACCAAGATCAAGACCAACACCAACACAGCCGGTATGGGACGCATAACCCAACGGCGATCAAAACTTGAACCAATTCCGTCGGCACCTAGTCGAGATTCAGCTCTCAGTCGGTCTGATAAGCGCCAGAAGAGGTTGGCTCAGCCGTCGACATACGGAGGAGTGAATGCTTACCGGGCACAACAACAACAACAAAAGAGAGACAACTCGAAGCTCTAAGTTCACATCAGTTCTATCTCCGACCGTCGCGGTTTGGAAGCATACTAGTTTGATAGCTGGTTCTTATCTCGGGGGCATCCATCCTTCTTTCCACCGCATCAATTCGAAAAATCTCAAGCCCCAGACATTGGGCCATTTTCGGAAGATGGAGGACGCGCGAGGTTCGGAGGATGAAAGATGAAAGGCGAGTAATGGGGTGATGGTAGTGGTCCGTGTTATGCCACTGGTCTATTCATTTGCGCGTTGGACGTTCGGAGTTTGGGGAGAGTGTGTACAACAAGTTGCTGAATTATGGATTTTTTTTTTGGGAGGTGTTGAGCTGCTGCGTGCATATCTACATCAATAATATGCATTCTTGACTACTCTGGTGCGTACATAGCTTTAACATAATCTCCCATGCAACTTGGAATGGCTTTTCGATGAACGTCTTGTCAGTGACATGTCAAGGCGACAGCTGTTACCAATGTTTGTGTTGCCAGTATGATCTTGTGTCAGTGAACAACCCACGCCAAAGTCCGGAATTGGCGACTTGATTAAAATACACAGATTGGCACTCATCTACTTACCAACTCCTTCAGGAGTGATAAACAATAGCCAATATTCCCATGAATTTCTTGCGGAATTCGATGATCGGGAATGTCGGGTACATCGGAAAGATGAAGCGATATCTTTCGTAATGTTAAGTTGATATCTTCATATGATCTCGGCTTCTGACCGAAATATAGTAATTTACAGATTAATTGTTCACATCTTCTAGAGCTCTTGGTTTCAGTTCATTTATCATTTGCTGTGCACTTACACGAAACGTGGCTTTCTCCGGCCTCCAAATTCTTAGTGCATCTCAAAGATAAATTTCCACGTCAAATAGCGAGTAAGACCAAGCCATGGATAAGAAACAAAGCTGACCGAATGAGTAGAATAAGAGCATAAGAGCCCGATATGAGTACGGCTCACGCGATTGCTAAAGCCAGCAAGGCTCGCTTCTTGAGCCAGTTCCCATGGACCATCTCACCGTTCATCATCGGCGCACCAATGCGCGTCATGTCAGGACCTCACCTAGCCCTTGCGGTCTCACAAGCTGGAGGTCTTGGGTTCATTGGGCCAGGTCCAAAGCCTGAAGATACTTCGAAGGACCTGGCTACGGTGAGTGAGTTATTGCGCAGTTCACCTCCACAGAATCTGCCGTCCACATTTCCATCCAAGGGTACACTTCCTGTTGGTGTTGGCTTTCAGCTCTGGAATGGCGATCTCAAGTCTGCTGTCAATGCTTTGCAAGAACACAGGCCCTGTGCCGCATGGCTCTTTGCGCCACGACGAGGACAAAAAGAGCTTGATGAGTGGACGTCTCAGATACGAGAAGCCCATCCGGAGATACAAGTCTGGATACAAATCGGTACCGTTCAAGAGAGTATTGAAGTAGCCAATAGTACGCACTGCCCAGATGCGTTGGTCATTCAAGGCGCAGAAGCAGGCGGCCATGGTCGAGCCACCGACGGTCTGGGCATAATGACACTCTTTCCCGAGATCGCAGACCAAGTCCGTGAATCGGGCATGTCCCTATTCGCGGCCGGCGGCATCGCAGATGGTCGAGGCGTCGCAGCAGCCCTCTCACTTGGTGCAACTGGCGTCGTGATGGGAACACGTTTCCTAGCCGCAGACGAAACTCGTATCAGCAAAGGCTATCAACAAGAGATCATCCGAGCTAAAGATGGAGCTCAGTGCACCACCAGAACTATGCTCTACAATCATCTCAGGGGCACTATGGGTTGGCCAGAGCAGTATAGCCCAAGGGGTATCATCAACCAAAGCTTTCACGATCACCAAGCAGGTGTGGAGTTTGAGGAGCTGAAGAGGAGGCATGACGAAGCATTGAAGTCTGGGGATAAGGGATGGGGGCCAGAAGGGAGGTTAGCGACGTATGCGGGAGCAGCTGTTGGGCTTATACATGATGTGCAGGATGCCGACGATATTGTCCAGAGTGTGCAGAAAGAAGCGAAAGAGATTATAGCTGAACTTGCGAATGATACTATGTAGCTTATATCTTACCATATTTGCCCTTGAAGTTGAGAGGCGACGGATCTCTGCTTTGCAAAACCCAACGTTGGCCATGGCTGGAACCAAAGGCCATCCAATCTCTCGCTCTACCTGATTTTGAACCACATATCTTATTTTACTATGGTCAATATACGAGGGATCATCAATTGAGTCATTGCAATAAAATCCCTTCCGTTTGTCTGATCATCAATAGATCTGAAGGCTCACGTAATGCCCCAACGAAACAGCTATCAGGTTATCTCGGGTGGTTTCTTGTTGTTTCATAATAAACACCTATGTCTTGGTCATCTAGCTTGTTTTAAGTGCCTCCATGATAGAGAAGTAGAGGTCTTGAATAAATCAACTGTTCAAAGACATCTAGTTCAAATGAAACTCGTCCTTTTTGTAGCATTCCAATCTACTATCAACTGGTAATGAGAGATACTGATTAAAAACAAGTATAAATGCCAATAATGAGTCCGTGCCGGCATCTATTTGTTCATTAATTTCATGAAAGTAATAAGTAATGTGAGCCTCGGCAAACAACACGATCTCGGAAGGTAGTGTACTGAGATTCTGACAGAGCGAGCGCAAGGTCCGAAAGAGCAGATGTAGCTAAAACGATGCTTTAGTTATATCTCTATATAATTTCTCATTATTTAGAAGCTATCGTTTCTCATTTTCATGCCAATTGCGGCATCTTACAAGCTCTTGAAGCTTTTGATGACGTTCCGAAACTCGCCTTTAGCAATTGGGCCAACGTACAAGATCCGGAGCTTTTGACAGATCACGTGGTCACAATCACAACAACTCCAATTGGTCAATTGGCTGGCGAAGATGGGTCCATCCTTCAACTTCGACCCAAATCAGCCCATTCCTCACAAATCCCTCGACAACACCTCTCTCAGCCCATCCCGAGTCATCCTCAAAGCTCGACCCCATTGCCCGGCGCAAACCATCAACAGAATGTTCCTGCAACGCTCCGCCCTCACTGCGGCTCGCCGCGTCGCTGCCCGACCTGCTGTCGCTCGCACCTTCACCACCTCTTTCGTCCGCCGTACGCTTTTCCATTTTGCTCCTCCAGCCAGCCAATGGCGATCGTCGTATGATGGCTGACTAGTGTTTTTGCTTCCACTACAGGAGATGCTGCCCGTCCTGCCACCCCCAACGAGCAGGCCGCTGCTCTTGCTGGCACCGCCGAGAAGAAGGTCGGCTCCTACAAGACTCTGAAGGGTATGTTGCCCGACAATGCCGCCGCCGACTGCCTCAATGGCACCCCGTAACCTCGGCCGACGGATCGTGACGTGACGTACGATAATCGCTGACAAGCTTCCGTGTACAGAGATCCGAACTGAGGAGGATCTTTTCGGTCCTGGTGCCGCCCCCGGAACCGTCCCTACCGATCTCGAGCAGTCCACCGGTATCGAGCGTCTCGAGATTCTCGGTAAGATGGAGGGCGTCGACATCTTCGACATGCGCCCCCTTGACGCCAGCCGCCTCGGAACGATGAAGGATCCCATCATGGTTCGATCCGCTGGTGAGGAGCAGTTCGCCGGCTGCACTGGTTTCCCCGCCGACTCTCACAGCGTCCACTGGCTCCGCGTGAGTCTTGACCTTGAAATCCCGGACGAACGGATGTGAAATGCTGACATTTGTAACTCCAGATCACCCGCGAGCGCCCCATCGAGCGATGCCCCGAGTGCGGCAGCGTCTACAAGATGGACTACGTTGGCCCCGAGGACGATCACCACCACCACCACCCTCCTGAGTTCGAGGAGCCCAAGACCTTTGCCGATTACATCAAGCCCGAGTACCGATACAAATAAATGCATTACATTGCGCTGAGAGGCATTGGGGAGATTGGGTTGTAGCATTAAGGGAAAACTAGATGGATGTACATGGTGCCCCCGGGGAGAGGAGCCGTTTTGCGTAGATTAGGGTGCCTTTATTCCCTGTGTCAATTTACTAAGTTAGCTTCCAGAAGTTGATGTTGACTACATATCGGGCTTGCCGTGTTTGTGGCAATAACAGTTTGATCCAATTGAGCTTGTATACTCCAAAAATGACTTTCCAGACTTCCAGAGTCTGGGTATGGTTGGATTGTGATGTCATTTCGTGATACAGATGTGAAACATCCAGTTGCGGTTATGAAACTCAATACTGCTAACCATATATGCCCTTTAGCAAAACAGCGAGTATTCGACCGTATTTCTGGCGAGCTTTTATCCATTCTTTCACCGGCAGTCCTGAGATCGCGGGAGTATTGGCTCTCATCTTGATGCTGAGTATCAAAGTGGTGTGATAATGCCGTTTCCCGGGCGTAGATGGACATATGAGCGTGGCCATAGAGATACTCATGTTGGCTCTGGGTGATGAGAAGATGTGTGTTGTAAAGCTCACTCACGGCGTTCAACCTTCATCTTCATCGAAGCTCAGCTTAATCTTTTTGGCCTTCTTCTTGAGTTTGCGATTCTTTGCTGACTCCTTTTCGGCATCATCCTTCTCCTTTTTCTTGTCCTCTGCTTTATCCGCATCTTTAGCCTCATCAGCAGCCTCACCGATGACTTTTCCAACCTTTCGTTTCCTTCCTCCAATAGCAGCTTTGCTCTCTGACTCTTTGGCGGTTTCGTTCTCTGTTGCAGGCTCCACGTCGTAATCTCCATTGTCTTTGACAACTCCATCCTTGTCCACTTCAAGACTCACAACGTTTCCGTCTTCGTCTACGACAAGCGGGACATCTTCTGCCTCCTCACTACTGGAGCGCTTCTTAGCTGACCTCCGCTGGGCAGCGAGTAGTAGATTAGGACCTGTAGCACCAGCAGCTTGAGCCCTCAGCGCAGCAAGAAATGGCGGTGCTGCTGCTTCGCTGTCGTAAGACAGGTTTTTTGAGTTGATTTTGGGTGCCATGTTTGGTGATGCATGAAACAGACTGGATACAACTCTGTCTGCTATGGTTGGTTGAACCGTAAGCGATTGGGTTGCGGCTCTTTGTCAGCGGGACGGGAGGATTCGTTGATCACAGACAGTTCTTGATGAAGCGGAATCAAGATCCAAGATTCAACCTCAGCCTAGACTCTTCTGAGCAATAGTGCAGCTGCATGCAAGCGCTAACTTAAGTTGCACGTGGGTCTTGGAGCGACCTGAATTGAATCTCTTGCTTGCTTTCGCTTGTTCGTAGAAGCTTCCACACGGACCTGTCTGTGTGAGTGACAATCTGGATGTGAGAACCTAATCTAATTACAAATCTTATTATCTTTCTCCTTACAGGGAGTTTTCGTTTTCTCCATTTCAGGTCAGTCAATTTTGTCGAATGCCTTCAGGTACTCATACGGAGTACCGGTTCAGCGTGGGCCCCTGATATCGGTGTCCGGTAGTGTTCCGTCCTTTTTGTTTGGTGTTTGATTGGATCGACGCTGTCATGATTCAAGGAATGAGCAAGCTATTGGCTCACGGACGAGCCCGTGTCCCCTGTAACGTCCCGGGATCTTGATGAATGTGCATGAATAACTGCAGTTGGTACAGCTCAAGCTGCTGTACTGCTCCGCTACATCAGTCATTATCTTCAGTGGCTACAGACTCTACTCTACGGCCCCATCATGTTTTGCATGCTCCCACTTCCCTCTTATGCTCTATCTGTCTCTGTCTGTGTCTTATCCCTTATTTGCCTCTCTCTTGTTCTTTTTTTGGGCACCCCTTTCATAGCCAAGACCCTTAGTCTGAGTACAAGAGTCAATCAGTCTCTACCGCCCTTGATGTACATGTACAAAGATAGAACATGCGCTGTAACTCATAACAAGGATTCCCTCATTCTTTGGTGAATCTTTTCGCTATCATCTGCCAAGGACAAGGAGTCTGTGCCCCACCGACCGACCAGCTCTACCAGGTCGACGCGTCAGTAGTTTTTTGATTGCTAGATCAAACTTGGGCCTGTCTTGTCTTTCTTTGGCTTTGACTCTGGTGGAATTTTCTACTGTATTGCACTAGAATCAGGGAAGTGGTCCCTGCCGCTCATTACTTAATTCAACCGTCTCGTCTCCCTGTCTGTCTGTCTTTTACATACAGATCCAATATCCCATCCCACGACTGCTTCTCCTTCAATGCTACCTACGTCTATGGACGACGTGCGACGATACCATTGAAATCCACGAGCCACGACAACGATACCACGACCGTCTTCTCTTCTGCGATCGCTTTTGACATTATTTTTTTATATTTTTTTTTATATTTTTTTTTTTACCTTTTTTAAACTTCCCGGTCCCACCCTGAAGATCGACCGAACTACCTACGGTTACCGTACAAGTTAATTGCCCCATCCACCAATACCGATCTCCATCCCTGGCCTCCTATTTCCTCGACCACGACCATATCTGCAACTTCAGTCTTGTCTTCGACGGCCGTCGCAGGCGCCACGATACGGCGCTTTTCATGTCCTCCAGACCCCGACTGCTACCGATCATAATACCTACCGCCGTGGTAGGATCTTCCTCGCCATGGACTTGATCAGGAGGGCCACCAAGGTGGCTCCCAGCAAACCTCCTCTACAACTTCCCCTCGACGAGAAGAGGGATTCCAAACATAACAAGTCGGTCGATTCTCGCATGGCCTTCTTTCGAAGGCCCTTGCGATTAAAGGGGAACTCTACAATTTCCGTACCTCTGGGCGTGGTTGTCTTTTTTCCAATGCTTGTTTTAATCCTTATTTTTATTCTCTTCGTTAGCCATCCCAGTTCCCCCGGCAGGTTTCTGATACCAGGGGGTGCTCCCCCCAAGATGCGGCAAGTCTGATATCAGCATTGGATGGATGCTTGGCATGTCAGATAGCTAACAGCCCAAACAGGAAAATCAGCGAAAAGTACGATAAGGTGTTCGTCGAGGGCTGCGCCCAGCCTGACACCAGCCAGCCTCGAGTCAACGCCGCATTTGTGATATTAGCGCGAAACAAGGAGATCGATGGTGTTTTGCAATCCATAAAATCAGTCGAGAGACATTTCAATCGCTGGTATCATTACCCCTATGTGTTCCTCAACGATGGTGATTTCGACGACAACTTCAAGGAGGCTGTTAGAAACCATACCTCCGGAGATGTTGAGTTTGGAAGGGTCGGGCCAGACATGTGGGGGTTCCCTGATTGGATTGACCCCAAGGTAGCTTCAGAGGGTATCGCCAAGCAGGGCGATGCTGCCGTCATGTACGGAGGTCTGGAGAGCTACCACAAGATGTGCAGATTCTACTCTGGGTAAGTTGAGGTTCTCTGAGCGATCAAAGACAGCCTGACTAACAGGATAATAGTTTCTTCTTCAACCACCCCTTATTACTCAAGTACGAGTGGTATTGGCGAGTCGAACCCGAGATCAGCTACTTCTGCGACATCACATAGTACGTTTTGCTCCAGTCTGACGCAATCGCATTACTAACTAGTTGCAGCGACCCTTTCCAGAAGATGATCGAACACAACAAAACATACGGCTTCACAATCGCCGTCAAAGAACTTCGAGAGACCGTTCCCAACATCTTTCGATACGCCTCCGCCTACAAGCGACTTAACAACATCACATCAAAGGGCTTGTGGGAAATGTTCGTCGAGCCACCGGAGGACGATGACGAGGACACTTCTAAGGACAGCGACACCTCACCAAATCCCGAGAAGAGTTTCTGGGATACCCTCACGGGTAAAAAGGACAACATTGTCGACCCTGAGTCAATGGAGGGAGAGACCTACAACATGTGCCACTTCTGGTCCAATTTCGAAATTGCGAAGCTCAGCTGGTTCCGCAGCAAGGAGTACCAGGACTTCTTTGAAATGATGGACAGAAGTGGTGGCTTTTGGATGGAACGAGTATGCAAGCCAAAGTCCCCCTTTGTGTAACGATGCTAAC
The DNA here is from genome assembly GCA_013759095.1 of Fusarium sp. NRRL 29148. Taxonomy (NCBI): domain Eukaryota; kingdom Fungi; phylum Ascomycota; class Sordariomycetes; order Hypocreales; family Nectriaceae; genus Fusarium; species Fusarium sp. NRRL 29148. Next base: position 70,889 of record JABSTL010000530.1, read on the forward strand.
ATTCCTCAGTGGGGCGATGCTCCTATTCACTCCCTTGCCGCTGGCGCTCTCCTCGGACCCCAGGATATCCATTACTTCCGAGACTTTGGGTACCGACACACAACGATTCAGCACTGCCCTGCCAATGCGCCGGGCAAACAGCTCGCACGTGAACCCTACCTAGAAAAGACAACATTCCCTGAGTATAAGAGATTTGAGGAGGACGACTACTGGGAGCATTGGGACGACGTGCAAGAAGGTGGCATTGGCTGTCGCTGCAGATGTGATACAGACGTTGTCGATGTTGAGGGCAAAGAAGGATCATGTCTCGCGGAATGGGTCGACGTTGCTGGCGGCTGGGAACATCCATACTAGGCCGCTCAAGACTTGAGCTGTCTTGAGTATGGAATCCAAGAACCGGATCACCATCAGCATTCGAGCACTGCAATTATCTACCAAACATCAACGGCGCTTCAGGGGCATAAGCAACTTTATTCGACTAGGTCAAAGGGATTATTACACTTTCGGGGACAGGGAAAATTAAAAGAGGGTGCGGCGTTTTGTTTTTGTCCCGAGCATCCTGCCTTTGCTTCAGCCATAGTCGGGATACTCGTCTAACATTGTCCTAAAGGGATATGGCACGAGCATCGTGGGGAATCTGCTGCATACACGGTTTGGGAGGTCTTTGTCAAGATGATCTGATAGATGATGGATCTATATTCCACTCTAGATGCCAGAGAGCCCTTTGTATTAATGATACATGTAGGATGAGGACCGGCTCATTCTACAACCACAGAGGAGTGGTTTTGTTGTATGTCTCGCTTGGTGGTATTATGCATAAGTGATCGCCCTGACCTTAATTTATGGTTCTTACTGCTGCAAACCTTAAGCCTCCTGCAGCCATCCCTTGACTAATTGTGTAGATTCCGTGGTAGCGTAGGCATATTCCCAGGGGCTGAGTGGACGTGGCGCTGGAGGCCCCGGTCTAGAGAGCACTGCCCTTAAGACAATCAGCTACAATTCTAGACCCACCAGTTCATGGAGGGCTGACAAAGTCCTATGTATAAGTTAAGAGTCCTAGAAACCACAAAGAGAATCTGTACCTATATAATTCAATCACGGGTTCTTCCCTATTCTCATCGTCCCACAAACCATATTAGTTTCGTTCGCCATGGATACCTTAAAACGTGTCTCAGAATATCTCTTCGGCCCTGCGATTCCTCATCGAGAACCATGTGGTCGAGCAGTACAGATCATGTCGGATCTTCATCTGGAGCTGAATCGACAATACGCAACGTTTGACTTCCCTGTCAAGGCACCTGTTCTCATTCTTGGGGGTGATATAGGCCGTTTAGTCGACTACGACATGTTTCTTCCTTTCCTCGCACGCCAAACAGAACGATTCGAGAAAGTTTTCTTAGTTCTTGGCAATCATGAGTTCTATGAGATGAGCTATGAGAATGGCATTGAAAAGGCCAAGGAGCTGGAGAAAGAAGAGTCTCTGAAGGGAAAACTTGTGATTCTGGATCGAAATCGCTGGGACGATCCGGATTCGAAACTGACAATTATCGGCGCAACATTGTGGTCGAATATCCATTCTTCAGCAGCTGAGACCATTGCCCTCCGAGTATCAGACTACAAACTCATCAAAGACTGGACTGTAGCCAAGCACAACGAGTGTCACGCCCGGGATCTCGCCTATCTCACAGAGACTATATCGGAGCTCAACAATCTTCCAGCAGAATCTCAGAGAAATGTCTTGGTGGTGACGCACCACGCACCCTGTGTTAAAGGGTCTTCGAGACCAGAACATGCGTATGCACCTTACAAGACGGCGTTTTCTACGGATGTTATCCAGGCGAGGGAGTTTATGCGTGGAGTGCAGGTTTGGATGTTTGGTCACACGCATTATACGACTGAGTTCAAGAAGGGTGGTGTGAAGGTCGTTGCGAATCAGAGAGGGTATGTTTTGGGTTACAAGGGGCCGACACTGGAGAATACAAAGGGGTTCGACGACGAGAAAGTTGTAGAGTTGTGATTTGGGATAGATTGGGTTCTTACACTTAGATGGCATTGGGGATCTGCTCTCGAAGAGCTTGGAGTTGGTATACTGAATTAGTTCATTCCATGATGTATTATGGCCCCATTTGTATGTATACAATCTATGCGTTCAAGGTCGACTATATATTCTGAGGATATGTCGCCAGAATAAGATGCTCTATGGTTCATCTCGAGTGACAGGGTGGGAATGTTGGTTTAGTAACTGGTAACTCCCATATGTGTGAAAAAAGGCCCACACAAGATCTGGTATAGCTGCTATATCTTGAGGTTTGAGCCGTTCTTATATTATGTCAAGGCACATACTTGAGCAGTACACGTCACTCATATGCTTGGGAATGGGCTGTGTCAAAACAAAGCCTCAGGTCGTGCCTTGCATGGTATTTAAGCATGATTAGTTAGCTTCATAACCCTTACTGTTCTTCTTCCATCTCCAGCTAGTATTGATCAATTGCGTGTTGGTTGTATGTTTCATATCCTTGTTGTTCTTGGCTATAGATCCACGCAGCTAAGACTGTGCCTTGGGCTATGCTCAAATACAAGGATGATGAAAGCACGAGAATGTCAATTTATACGAACCTACAGTTTACCACCTAATGTTATATATCAGTGTTGCCCTCAATATTTGCTGTATTCTGCACATCGTCGTCTCATCTTCACGATTTCCGCGATTACAAGATTCTATGAGGATTATGCTAGGTAGTTCTTCATCCATATACAGTCACGATGTCAGCCAGAATATCTAATCTCTACTACAGTTATTTTCTCAGCATCAAACTAGGAGACAGATTATCCCATTTGGCCACAGTTGTGTTAGACTTCCATTATTCAAGCAGCTCAATCTGCGGGTCGTTAACAACGAAACTGGGCGCTTTGAGCTGAGACAACGGAAATCAGTCAAAAGACTTATACAACACTTGTTTAATTGCTGGCTTTACGAAGTGTATCTGGGCAGCCTTGAACATAGCTATATGGATCGTTCAGATGGGCACCATAATGATTAGACCCAGCGGGACTAAAACAGACGATGGCCCAGCTAGGTTGGCGACCGATGGAATGTTTCTATTTCTTGTGATTGGCATGCCTCTCATTGCACTATTTCTCGGTTGAGTCGGCTGCTTGGCTATTTACAGACACAGAAAGAGAATTAGAATTGCTAAGCGTGCTGCCAAGGCGAGAGAAAGACTCGCGAGCACAGCTGGAGATACGCAAAGCCTTGGGGGAAGGACTCTCTGCAACTGATTTTCGTCCTTTCGGTCAATGGTCACTTCTTGATAGAGGGCACGGGATCAGAATGTTCAGGTAAAGGAAGGGTTTGGACTCTGTGGTTAATGAATGGAGGAGGGCGTGTAAGTGATATCTTGGAGGGGGTTTCAATGGCTGCCTCTTTCTGCAAGGGTCGAACGTTTAGTACGGTCAATGAAGATACAAACGACTTTATGAAATCTTCTAGAATACATTAATTAGATATTTTCAATACCAAATTGGAAAACGTTGACTCTGAGCCTGTCGTTGATGATTTCTACGAGTTACAGCCTGAGGCATCCACTGCCCCAGATTGACGTTCTTGCGCTAAGCCATTCGAAAAATTGGTGACCGTCGACTTCGAGATCGCCAGCATCAATTCCAGACTCACGGCCACGGCGCCCTCTCCACGACGATGCCTCCTCGAATCTCACCCTTCAGCACGCCCATGTGCTGCAGGACGACTGCCAATGCACCCGTGTCATCGCTGACCGCCTACCTCTCCGGCCTCTCCCTCCAGACCCGAAATGCGTCTATCCTCAGCAGTCTCGCCAACAACCCAGGCGCCGTTCATCAGAAGAAGCGAGTTGGTCGTGGTCCCTCTTCCGGACACGGAAAGACATCTGGTCGTGGTCACAAGGGTCAGAAGCAGCATGGAAAGGTCAAGCCGTGGTTCCAGGGTGGTCAGACACCTTTGATCGTCAAGCATGGTCGAAAGGGTTTCAACAACTTGTGAGGCGCCTACGAATGATCCGACAGAATTTCGAAGAGTCGGGAATTACAAGAGCTCAATGGACTAACAAATTCGCAGCCGAGCTCCTCAGATGTCGGAAGTCAACCTCGACCAGATCCAGGTTTGGATCGACCAAGGACGGATCGACCCCACCAAGCAGATTACACCAAAGGAATTGATCGAGTGTGGTATTGTTGGGACTGTCAAGGATGGTGTCAAGGTCCTCTCCCGAGGTGCGGATATGCTTAAGCAGCCCATCGACGTAATGGTCTCCCGTGTTTCTGCTGGAGCTATTGCTGCTATCGAAGGTGCTGGAGGCAAGGTTGTCACCCGATACTACACCAAGCTGGCCATAAAACGACTCCTACGAGGCCAGTCCGTCAACACGGATAAGCCTCTCCCTCAAGGATTGGAGCACGTCGACACTGTGCTGGCCGCAGCCCGCGATGCACCCTTCCGGTACCGATTACCCGACCCTACCAGCCGTGAGGACATTGAGTACTATCGTGATCCCGCACACCGAGGATACTTGAGCCACCAGCTTGCGCCAGGAGAGTCGCCCAGTTTGTACTTCAGGGTGCCTGGAGTGCACAAGATCAAGAGCGAGGTTAAGAAGGAGAAGGCAGCCACTGAGGAGACTCTGTTCTAAGAGTTGTCAAGGGCATCTGATGAATTGTATTATAATGACCGAGTATAGACACTTGGATGTGGTAACAAGCAATGTACAAACAATTGAACTCATGAACTTGTTCCTGTTAATCTAGTGAACAGCCACAGTTTTGACAGGCTGTGGCGTCTCCAGGAACATCCATTTTAGCCATTGCATGCGTCGGGGAGTACGTACCTCACCCATGACGCTCCACAACAGCTCCGTCCGGTTTAAGTTGATGTCGCAGACCCAGGTCTTCTCCACCTGGAATGACTTCACCAACCTCCCAGTTGCCTCTCAATTCGCGTGTATTTCGTCGCTAGAGCTTCTGTATTGCTTATTGGCTTCGCTTCAACTCCTGTAGCTGCAGCTTTGTTCCATCGCAGGCTCGGTATCGCGCGCCCAACTCGATTGCGCTGTATATCGTCCTCTTCGCGGCTTCGATTACGAATCGCTATCTAGACGACCGATATACGCTCTCCACGAGTAATCGCAACTCGGCTGATCGACATCGACGAGATTGATACGCGCCGCAACATAATCTTACATTCACTTCTCGCCTGAAAGTCATAATGTCACTTTTTGGTTCATCACCGACGGAGGACAGCCCAGGTCTGGGCTCGTCGACTGGTCCAACTCGTCGTGGCGGTGCTGGACTCTTCGACGATGACTCTGGTTCTGGAACTCCAAAGCCATCCAACAGTCTCTTCGCTGACGACAACGACTCTCATGATTCACCTTGGGACATGCCCACGCCGCGCAAGCAGCAGAGCAGAGCCGATCTTATCCGCAACCTCCTCCCCGGTAGCGACGTGCCCGATGCCTACATCGAGACCTTCGATATAGTAGTGCGCGAAGATGGCAGCGGAGGTCAGGTCACTTCTGGTGGTGTCGCAAAGCTCTTTGCTACTGCCAGACTTGGTGCTGATGCCCAGGCTCGCATTATGTCCTTGGTAGCTCCTGGAGGCGGGGACGTCCTGCTCGGTCGAAACGAGTTTAATGTGCTGCTGGCTTTGGTAGGCCTTGCACAAGAAGGCGAAGTCATAAGCCTGGATGGTGTGGATGAGCGCCGAAGACGTAAGTAAACATATCTCTTCGATTCGCATTTCGCATGATTACAGTATTTTCCCCTCATGTAAATCGCTTGCCTGCCAAGACTTGCAAGCTGCCCTATCAACTGGTCAATGCCATGCCATGGATGTCATATCAGTGCTGGCATATGCCCCCCCGGCGCTTGGTGGGGACACTACTCAGGTCCAGCTAATAACTCATTTCCATCACAGGCCTTCCGCAACCCAAGCTCGCGGGTCTCACTGCAGAGCCCGTCCTACCTCCAGTCGCTGAACTTTCCGCGAAGCCGCCTCAGACGCCTCCAAAAGATATTCCTCCTCAACAACAGCAAACTCCTCCCGCGCAGCAAACGCCCAAGCAATTTCGACCAGCCATGGATGACCCAGAGGATGATCCATGGGGAAGTCCTGATATGCACAAAACCCATGATCATGGTCCCTCCAAGTCCAACAGTACCCAGCGAAGCAGCACAAATGGCCATGCCAGCTTTGGCCAAACACCACCGACGACAGTAATCGACGCTCCTCCTCTGCCCAATATTGCATCCCCCCAAGCCACTACGTCTCCAAACAGCCGGAGACAGCATTCCAGCAACTCGGTGACAACGCCTGGTGGATGGGGATACTTTGATGGAAACAACCCCGTTGTAGGCTTTGGGGAATCTCCTTCTGGGCCTGTTCAGAATCCCTTTGGTGGAGCTCCCGATCTGACACCAACTGCACAACCTCCAGCTCTTCAGCACCATACGAGCAGTGGTAGAGCCAGCCGCGGCGCCGAGGAGAATGTCGTTGTTGTGCTTATGCCGGAAAAGGAAGGTGTTTTCATGTTCCAGCATCATAATTATGAAATCTCGAGCATAAGGCGCGGTAGCAAGGTTATTCGCAGATACAGCGACTTTGTCTGGCTATTGGATTGCCTACACAAGAGATATCCATTCCGTATTCTACCGCTACTTCCACCTAAGCGTGTAGGTGTAAATGGCAGCCATCTGTCCAACGACGGGGCATTTATCGAAAAGCGAAGGAGAGGTCTGTCACGGTTCTTGAATGCCCTCATCAGACACCCGATTCTGAGTCAGGAACAACTTGTCGTCATGTTCTTGACTGTTCCTACAGTAAGTCAATTCTGCCACCAAGTGTAAATCAACTGCTGAAGCTAATATCAGCATCAGGAACTATCTGTGTGGCGTAAGCAAGCTACCATTTCTGTTCAGGATGAGTTTACTGATAGAGCACTACCACCTGGTCTGGAGGATTCTTTGCCCGCTGAGCTCGAGGATCTCTTCAATCGAACCCGTAATGGCGTCAAACGATCTGCCGAACTTTACATTAACGTCTGCAACATCATGGATCGTCTCGTCAAGCGAACCGAGGGCGTGGCTGCTGATCATGCTCGCATTGCGCTTTCTTTGGCCTCTTTGACAGAAACATCGGAGGATACTTACGCAACTGACACCAACGAGGTTCCTCTTCTTAATGATGGACTTGTTGCCATGAGCAAACACCTCAGAACTTGCCAGGCTTTGATGGAGGATGAGAGCCGTGGATGGGACGAGGGAGTTCTGGAGGACCTCAAGCGCCAACGAGATGCTCTTGTCAGCGTGCGTGAGATGTTTGAGCGAAGAGAACGATTGGACAAAGATAATATTCCTTATCTGGAGCGGAGGATTCAGGCTAATGAAAACAAGCTTGCCAACTTGAGATCTAAGCCAGAAGGCGTGGTCAAGGCTGGTGAGATCGACCGCATAGCGGAAAACATCATCAAGGTAAGTCTGTCACTGAACTAATTGAAGAGGAAGCGCTAACAAATAATCAGGACAAGGAGTCTATTGTCCAGCAACACAACCGCTCCATCTTCGTCAAGGAGTGTATCCGCGACGAACTCATCACCTTCCAGTCAACTCAGTACCAGATCAGCCGATGGAACCAGGACTGGGCCGGTGAGCGAGTCAAGTACGCCGAGATGCTCGCCGACAACTGGAGACGACTGCTAGATGAGCTTGAGGGCATACCCCTGGGTGACTAGAGCCCGCCAGAGAGTCACCAAGGATCATTTGCTACAGCGCACGACGAGCCTTTCGAGGAAATCGCCGAGATCGTATGGGGAGACGTGGAGTGGTGATTGGATATAACCACGGGATAGGAGAGAAGCCGTTGTGTATTTTCAAAGTGTATTTATGCGTACAAGATGTATTTGTGTATCAAGACAAGAGCAAGATGAAGGTGGTTATGCATGGGTTGAAAGAGGAGTGTTAGTGGGAGACAGAAGCGTGTGGATGTGCTCGATACCCTTCATTCATTTTAGTTTCCAATCCTCGTTCATAATAGAAATCAAACCTGCCAAGTTTATACAAGTCGCTGCTCCTGATTATATGGTCGTCTTAGCCCTTGTTCAATATCATGCGGGATCACGCAAGGTGTTGTGTTTCAATATAACGTAATATTCCCATTTTTATTTTTGTCTCTCCATGTCTGTCTTGGATATCTACCATTGATCTGTCACGGCACCGTGAGAAGCGTCTCCGACCAACTTGGCATACTTGGCCAGCACACCTCGCTTGACTCTAGGCTCGGGGGCCTTCCACTCACTCCTTCGCTTCTCCATCTCCTCGTCGGTGATGTCGACATCAATGCGGTTTCTAACAGCATCGATAGTGATGACATCTCCATCCTTGACCAGAGCGATAGGGCCTCCGACCATGGCTTCAGGCACGACGTGACCAACGATGAAACCGTGAGAGGCACCACTGTATCGACCGTCTGTGACGAGGGCAAGATTCGAGAGACCAGCACCCATGATGGCTGCAGAGGCCTTGAGTTGCTCGGGCATACCGGGGCCACCCTTGGGACCTTCATATCGAACGATAACGACCAGGTTACCGTCAGATTGCTTGATCTCACCCTTGTTCAGAGCAGTGTTGAGCATCTTCTCAGTGTCGTATACGCGAGCCTTGCCAGTGAAAGACAGACCCTCCTTTCCAGTAATCTTGGCAACGGCACCACCGGGAGCAAAGTTTCCTCGTAGAATGCGGATGTGGCCGGATTCCTTGATAGGGTTGTCGAGAGAGCGGATGATATCCTGACCAGGGTCCAGGCTGGGCCAGTCTTCCACGTTCTCAGCAAGAGTCTTGCCGGTGACGGTCATGATGCTGCCGTCAAGGAGACCACGGGCGATGAGCATCTTGATAACGGAGGGTGTTCCACCAACGTTGTATAGATCCTCCATGTAGTACTTTCCACTGGGGGCCAGATCAGCGAGGAAAGGGGTTCGGTCACTGGCGCGTTGGATATCGTCGATGGTCAGGGGTACACCAGCGGTGTTGGCCATGGCGAGGAAGTGAAGAACACCGTTTGTAGAACCACCCAGGATCATAGTCAGAACAAGAGCGTTCTCGAAAGAAGCTCGGGTCATGATATCGCGAGGACGGAGATCCTTCTCCATAGTAGTTCGGATAACCTGAGCAGCGCGCTCACATTCGCGTCGCTTCTCAGGAGACTCAGCAGGGTATGAGGAAGATCCAGGTAGTGAAAGACCCATAGCCTCAATGGCAGTAGCCATAGTGTTAGCCGTGTACATGCCACCACAGGCTCCAGCACCGGGACAGGCGTGCTTCTCGATATCATCCATGACATCAGAGCTCTCGCGGCCAGCCTCACCAGGATTCGACTTTGCGTGGAGTTTGCCGTAAGTGAAAGCGCCAGAAGCTTCGTAGCATGTGCTGATGTTGATGGGCTGCTCGAGGAGCTTGGAGTGACCCTTGCGAATGGTACCGCCGTAGATCATGATAAAGGGGCGGTTGTGACGAGCGGCGGCCATGACAGTGCCGGGCATGTTCTTGTCACAGCCAGGAATGGAGATGTTGGCGTCATGGTGCTGGGCGCAAGTTACAGACTCGATGGAATCAGCGATTATTTCTCGGGTTTGGAGAGAGAAGCGCATGCCTAAGAAGTGTGAGCTATTTGTGAATTTGGTGAGTGAGATTCACTGACCTTCGCCTCCCATGGTGATGGCGTCAGAGACACCAACGGTGTTGAACTGCCATCCAATCATACCCTCCTTCTCGATAGAGTTCTTGACGATTTGGCCAAGATCGAGCACTGCAACTTTGTGAGTATAGATTCTCCAGCGTGAGGTTGTCTCACTTACGATGAGTGCTAGAAATCATTAGTATTCAGTCTTGAGAGAGGTTTTCGGTTCAAAACTCACTTGCAAGGGTTTCCCTGCCACCATACAGTAGCAACACCGATTTGAGGGGCATTCTTCATCTTGTCCTTGTTGGGGACACCAGCTCCGTAGAGCATAGCCTAGTAAAGTCAGTGAGACCTTGGGATATGGTAGAGGAAGGGGAGGCATACCTGAGCTCCGGGATAGTCATGCTCGCGAGTGATCTTTGTTGACCAACGGTTCAGAGCACCACCGGGAGGAAGACAAGGAAAGGGGATGTAGTCGGGATCTTGTTTAGGGTCGTGTTGGACTTGGTCCGCCATGATGATGAGTTGTGAGAGCTGATCTCAGTCTGCAGTTTGTTTGTTGATGGGGTTCAGCAGCTTCTAGTGAAACAACGGCTGAGAACACGAGAGTCAAGTCAAGGTGAAAGAAGCTATCTCCCGATGACTTGGGATTAGTTTCAAGGTAAAGGATAAAAAGCGATGTCTGAGAGAGAAAGAGGAAGAAAGGATGAGCTGGTTTATGTTACAGTGAAGGGAGGTGCCGAGGCGTAACCCCACGGGCAGTGACTGGCAGTGGCAGACCTTAGTTATATAGAGGAATTGAATCCGGACAACAAGGTCTTCAGGCTTTTGGTCTTTAGTGAGGGTGACAGAGAACCGAAGACGAAGAGAAATTGACCAAAGACAAGCGTCGGATTAGACAAGAATTGTGGTGCGAGTTGCAATGCGTCTGCCGAAGAGCGGAGTAGTTTGGTTTTAGTGACTTTTTTTCGATGTAAGCGGAATGTCCTGTAGCCTGTAGCCTGTAGCCCTGTAGCTTCGTAGCCCTGTGACTTGAGGTAGTGTAGTGTGCGGAGTAGAGGAGAGTGAGTGAGTGGGTGGCGTTGGCTGTTGTTGTGTTGATCAGTTTGAAGGTTTACGATATTACAAGTCACCAAGAGAGAGAAGAGATGAAGATGAAGATAATGCGGGAGAAAGGAAGTGATAACAACTGCTGTAGTCGTGACATTCTGTACTCTGCAAGCTAATGTAAGGTAGCTTCTCACTCATTGACAACACATGATACCTACCTACCTACCTAGATAAGAGAAGCCTCGTGAGAAATTACGTCTACCTCGTGCTGTTTGAGGCTATTCTCACTCCAAAAATCTTGGCTTTCTTTGCCGGACCGAGCAGCTCGGCGTTCGCTCCGGATCTCGAATCAAAGAGTTTCCCCATTCCCCTTCCCCTTCTCTTGATTCTTCTTTTCTTTTAGCCCCTCTTGACTTGGTATGATCATGACATATCCACTTCCCGCCTGCTAAAGAGGCCAGCAACCAACCCCGCACATTAGTTTGGTAGGTTAGCTAGAGCTATGTCGAATGTCAGCCGTCGGTTTAGCAATTACGGATCCCTCGAGCTTTAATAGGTCCGAGCTAGTCATTGCCAATCAAGCAGAGAGACCAATTCTTCTGTCAGTGTCAATGTTGAGTGAGTGCGAGAGAGCATAAATACCTGAAATACCAGAGGTCATCTCCACTCATAAGCATGCTCCCCTCACGATACCTTCGTCCAGATCATAAAGCGTGGGGTTGATTATAATTGACCCCCAAAACAAAAACATGACAGCGGCTAAATGGCAAAACAACCTCCCTATAGTACCTTACAGTTACATTCAGCCGGGACTCCGCAGTCCCATTCGCTATGGATCCCTTGCCACGATCCCCGATATGCCCCCTCCCCGCGTGACATCCACTATTTCTTCATCCACCGGAGCCGAACCGCGGATCGGACACGGGGGACAAACACCGAAGTTTCGGCTGACACTCACCCGAACGGTGCTAACCACCGAGACTTTGTAATGTTTCGACGTATCAGATATACCATGTTATAGTCCAAAATAGACATGATCTCTCCATTCGTCGGTTGTTTAACTACAAACAAACACGCACACACACACACACACACATCTCTTTACGTCTCTTCCTTTCATAGGTACTGTACCTCAGCTACTACTACGAGACATCACAGTGTACGTACTCACAACTCGTCAATATCTCATCCTTTCCCAATATCATGCAAGTCATATGGGCCTATGCGTCTTGATACACGACCCGCCGTCATTGTGAAACCAAGACTCGGAAAACGCATTGAAACGCTGCACAGCCAAGACACATACACCCACCCAACTCACTCACTACACCACAGCACATAAGCATCACTCAGCAGTACCATGACAATTCGGGCTCTTGCTGCGAAATGATCTTCATGACACCTTGTACAGACTCTGCTCGGACGTATCACCGTCTCGAGCAACCTCAAACATATCCCCATCCCCATATCCTCCACTAACACACGCTGATCTAGTTTCACCGCAATTACGCAAGCAACTTCTCAACGCTGTCATGTCACAGTGCATATGAAACAATAAACAGTTCAAGGTGAAGAAGATTATCAATTGATGCCTGCCAGCTTTTACCACTGACAGGGTGTATCTAATATTATCCTCCTCCCCATAAACCCCATCCGCTCAGTAGTAGCCCGGGGCCGAGCGCCTTGAGCTTTGGCTCTTTTCTTTCATCACCGTAATTTCATCAGTCCTGAATACGAAGCAACAAGAGGACTGTACAATGTAAGGAAATCTGCCGAAATGGCAAGCCAAAAAAAACGGGTGAGAAAAAAAAAAGCGTCAAAAAAAAACCGGAAATTGAGACCAATGAAAAATCCTTGACTCTGTCCACTACCCCGGGACAGGTCTTTACTCCAAGCATAGGACGGAAAAGATGTATAGTAGTTGTCTTCCTCCATCTCCGGCAAGTGCTCTTCATGTCATGTAGCAAATGCCGTGCATCTACCTCCTTTTTTCCACCTCAAGGATCCAGTACGAAACTGCATCCCAACCACTAGACAATACTTTGTTCATAAGATAAGAACGGTATAGGCGCACAGTGAAAAGAATGAAAGTGATGTACTTCGTGAAAACGAGTGCGGGCGCAAGTAAAAATGCCCAAGTGTGTGGCAGATATGCCGTGTCGTGTGCGTGCCTCTGGTGGTAGAGAGAGCAACAATGCCGTGATTGAAACGAAAATGCGAAAAGCAAGAGGCGTATCATACAATGAGGCGAGACCAAGCTGCAGTCTCACCTTGTCCTCATTCCAAATTACCTCGCCTCTGGACGGGATGAGGATCAAGACAGGGTGACGTGACCCGAGGAGTCCATGTTCAGTGAGCGGTTTGCATCATACCGAATCGCTCCTCTTCCAGCCGTCTCACGATATCCCGATCGCGAGCGGTTCGTGGGTCGGCGTCGATTCCAAGGATCGAAGAGATCCGTGTCTTGTCCTGTCCCTTGCTGTATGGCTGGCTCTGTGCATCCTTCTCGGCTTGGCCTGGGCTTGAGATGGGGGTGATTGGTGTCAGAGAAGAAGGGCTGCAGCAGGTGCCAGTCTTCCAGGCCTGCTCAAGAACAGTGGGAGACACTGAAGGACCATACTCGTTGGCGATGGTTGTCCAGAAAGACGCGCGGTGGGTTGAGTAGATGGAATGAAGGCGTGAAAGATCGACATGCGAGGCGTTGTGTGCAGGAGGTGAAGATGCGGGCCCAGGAGCAGGCACAACTGAGCAGTCAAGACGCAGGGGAGGTGTTGTTCGCTGAAGCGAAGCTGCGCGCTGGTGGTAGGCAGCATGTGGCATCTGAACAGGGGCGTCCATCGTCGTCGTATATGACTGATTGGTGACAGGAGGTGGGAGAGACATGCGAGATGGTTTTGGGAGAATGGACGGTAGACGAGTGACATCGCTAGGTCCAACGATGCTGGGGAGTTGGATGTGACTGGCAGGGTTGACGTTGCAGGGAGGAGGGCTATAACTTCGTACACTTCCGCCAGGAGAGACTGAGCGAGAGACAGTCTCTCGTGCAGGGCTGGGGACGTTCACATGATGGGTCTGGGGGATGTCGTTGGAGGCACCCGATGAGACTGAGGCAGCACGCTTGTTGCGTCGGTTGCTGCCATGTGAGAGCTGATGGTAGTGAAGACGGCAAGCCAACTCTGTCTTCTTGAGGTGGGCTGCAATGTACTTATATGGCATCTTCTGGAGACGAGTTTGGATGAGATATGACTCCTAAACTTGGTGTTAGTGATTTAGTCCGGCACAACTCAAGCAACATCGACTCACCTCCTCATCGCTCCAAGCACGTCCACCGCCAGTCGACGAAGCCTTACGGTTCTTTGAAATTCCGTAGTCGTGGCGGTCCATGGAATCCCGAGATGGGATATAAGGCGCAGGGGCCTGAGCCATCTGATGTTGAGGCATGCCTGAGCTCATTGGTCGGCTGTTCATTGTGCTGCCTTGAAATCCGTAATGGGGTATCGTTAAGCAAAGTCAGGTTTGCTGAAAAGAATCGTCGCTTTTCGAAGAGTCGAAAGTTGTCGTATAGGCTAGTCTTGAATAAGAAGCCAAGCCAAGTTGTGTGATCGAAGCGAGCGATATCGTTCGAATGCCGGATGTGCTGTTTAAGCCAGCGAGAATATTTAAACTCGAAAATACAGACACCGGGAAGGAAAGTCCTCAAAAGTTGATGAAACTGTTTCAGATAGAATGAAACAGAGTTGATATAAAAAAGGCGTTGAATGAAAAACCAATAACGGTTTTATTGTATAGAAAGTAATGGGTTGTTGTTGATGTTGTTCAAAGGAGTGTCAGCAGCCAAACCAGTTGGTCCAAGTTGGTACTGTTAATGAGTGTGTTGGAGCTAGCTGCGTAGAAGAAGTGAAGCAAGCAGAGCCGGAAGAAGTGAATACAATTACAAGACGCAACAGCGTTTCTTGCTTGCAGAAGAAAAAAGAAAAGAAAAGATGTGAGGTTGAGGATGACAATCCAAAGTGAAGAAGGGAAAGAAGAGGAGGAGGAGTAGAAGTAGAAGTAGTTTATTAGAAGGGGAGGGGCAAGTGGTGTAGTAATAACAATACAGTGGACGGAACGGCAAAGATTCAGAAACAGGCACAATGGACAGTTTACAGCGGCATGCATGCAGTAACAGGCTCACTAGAGTAAGGTACAGTACATACGTACGGGGCAGATTGCAACGGCCACGACGGTGGTGATGGTTCGGGCCATGGATGCATGCATGCATGTATGGGCATGCATGGATCAGGGCATAACAAGGGTTTGCTCTCGCTGCTGCTGCTGCCAGGGCCCCCTGTTACATCTAACAGGAACAGTCTAACAGCGTTAACGAACGGGGGTGGGAGGCGTTCCAGGCCTAGACGACAGGACAGGGCATGGGGGGTAAATTCAGGGCCTGCAGGGCATGGCATGTGGCTTGGCTGGAGTTGGGATGCTGCAACATGAACAAAACCAAAACAATACATCCATCGCAGACGGAACAAGTCGTGGATGATGATTCATCTTACAGTTCCTGTCTGGGACTCAAAACAAATACTGCTACAACCAGATCTGAGGCTCTAAACGAAGACAAACTAGACGACACTATACTATTTTAGCCTGACCATAGACTGCGCGCGAGACGAGACTAACATAAGACAAAACCTGCAGTAATGAGACACTCAATTTCTGGGGTTTTGTGGTTTCTTTGTTTCTCTTTCGGGGGGTTCAAAAAAAAAAACCTCAGACGAAAAGAAAGTGAGCTTGTGAAGCAATAGCAACGATCGTAATATTACAGAAACGCCACCGATGACAATGGCTTGATACAAGTCTGCAGTAGTCAAGCCTCAATCGCGGTGAAGGTGAGATCTAGTCTAAACGGCTCGACAGATTAGGAATATGGAACGAACACCACCGTCCGCCACTATCATGAATCAATCTGTTGACTAGGAAGACGAGATGACATGGTGTCCCCCAAGCGAGCCTCAAAACGATCACTTACATGCTGCAACTGCAACTGCAACTGCAACTGCACAACACCACACAAGAGAAAAGTCGTTGCCAGTGACGGATACAAGATCCGCCGCCTTGTCAAATCAACTCACCCTTGCCTGGTAAAACGGTCACCACCGCACGTAGCGTCTCCCAGTGTTGAAAAAGTGATCCAAACATCCATTTACCACCCCCGGTTCAGTACTTGTACAACGGATATTGGCAGGGCCTGTGCGAGTTTTAAACATATTCTTCGTCATCCTTGGCATCCGATCTCTACAGCACAGCAGCACAGTACCTGGAAGAAGCTGTCTCCCGTCGGACAAGACACGCATATACTGTGTACTGTGCCTATGTACTGTAGGTTTACGTATGGCCTCTGTGGGTTTTCACTCGTGTTCATTACTTGATAATCAATCACTTTTCTTATTCTCGATTTCAGCAGTCAATCAGTCAGTCAGTCTCTCTTCAGCGGGGTCGTGTTGCGTTACATCGACCTCAGCTTCAGGTGCGCGATGCGCGTAATAATTCAACGTGCCCTTCCATTAGTTGATAGCCTTGTCTGACTCTCCAGCGCAGCACACAAACTGCTTCTTGGCAGCCAACCCTGGCCAGCAGCAGGGGTTCGTATATTGCTTCGTAATTGGACGGTCCCTGATTTTGATTTGCACCTCTAGTTCCTTCAACCTCGTGGTTTGGCTGCGGCTGTAATAATCCCACTCACTGTCCATTCGAGGCTGACATCCACCGCGCGCCGCTGCGCTGTGATCCGTGATCTTCTGGAGGACCGTGGTTAGGTCCCAAGCTGTTGGCTGCAGCTAACAGACTACTACTGGCCCGGGGGTAGCAAGTACACACAATCGGGGAGTTGGTGTTGTTGCTGATGCATAATTCTTGGTGTTTCTGTAGAGGGCAGCTGAAGTAAAAGCCGCTACGAGGAGATGCTCCCCAAAAAGCTTATCAAACCCCAAATGTTTAGTTAAACAAAGATCCGGTTTCGTTTCTCTCTCCTTCTGTTGGCTCCAACAAGTATCAAAAACTCGAGACGAGTCGAGTCCAGATACGTACATGTTATCCTTTCTCAGCCGGCTTGCACGGTGTTTGGTGGAGGGCATGTCATTGTAACCCTGTCGGCTATCGTTTCGTGATAGGTGGGTGCAAGATATGCCGTCCGTTTAGACGATGCGCACATGCCATCGACGCCTATTCACAAATTTGCGGGACGACAAGCGCCTGTCTAATTTCAACATGCAGTGACTTGTTTACACCTTTATTAATTAATTAGACTTTAGGAAGTTTTATCTTCATCTGTTGTTGTTTGGTAGGATCAGGGCAAAACAACTTGGACGCTGATATCATACATATCACTTATTGACCCGGGCCCGGCCTTATCACTCCCCAACTCTCTGGTCATGATGTTTCTGTCTCAGAATCACTCACTATACATACACTACTACTCAAACCCATATAACTTTCCTTACCGTCGGTTTCGGTTTCTACCTTAATAGAGCCTACTAATCTCGCCGCTTCGTTAGCTGCCGCCGCGCCCCAGGCCCAAGGTTCAGGGATCTCCCCTTGAAACCCGCTAACGCACTGGCGTAATTTCACCTCGGTATCAGGGATTAGTCCAAAAGAGATGGACATTTGCGAACTCTGTGGACCGCCCTCTGCTGATTGGGCGGCTTATTAACCTCAGAACACTGGTTCAGTGCTTTCGACACTTTGTTTTTACCTTGTCCGTCAACAGACTCTGTCCTTATTCCCATTGTGGTCTTCTGTATCGTGTCCTGTCCTGGTTATGGTTCTGGCAATGAATGTGCCGTGCAGGGGAAACGAGCTGAGTTTGCGGCACAAACGGAAACATTCGTTCCCCAGTTACAGAAAACAAGAATGAGAAACACGGCCAAGCGAGACACAGGATGGACACGGATACTTCGATCCCGCTGTCTTGCGCTGCTCTGATCGTCATCATTCCTTGCAACTCTAAGTGATTTGAATACGACTGAATCTATTCGTCTACCTATTCTTAGAGCCCTGGCCGACTAACACCGTGTCATGGCAAGATGATCACCAGGTGGTGGCGGACGGGTCAACCGGCCCTTGGTAGCGAAATGCTGTTGTAGAGTGTGACTCTGTGCGTGTAGGTAGTCGATCTCACTCCCCTTGTCCGAGATCTTTACGCGGCTTATGGAGTACCCCCCATGCATATCGTATTGCAGAGCATCCTTTTGATAATATGCACTAACTAGCACTCCGTACCTGCAGCACGGCTCTACTCTGTGGCGCTAAACAAAACTGCGAATGCCTTCAAGCTTCAGATATCTGATGCACACTTCTAACATGACAGCGTCAAGAGAAACACATTCTCCAGTCGGATCGAAACATTACCGGAAACCGGGTGCTACTCTACCGAGTTGGCAGGAGGTCCCATGACGCCGGATAGCTGTCGTTCCTGTGTGAGCTCGAGTCTGAAGCAGCGATCAAACACGTCCAGATCCCGAAACTCCAAGATCTGAGATTCCCAGATAAGTTTTAGATAACCTCAGTTTTGAGTTTCTTCCATGCAACCTCGCATACGAAATCCTGATACATAAGTCCTCGACTATTACTATTTACTTAATCTTCCTCTTTTAAGCGCTAAACATTATACAGCTGTCAAATGTTTGCCAAGTCGCAACAGTTCCCTTCGTAGACTTACCTCGGCAGTGTTTCAGGAGTCTGTGCGGTTGAGATGGTCATAGCTGTTTGGGTCCTGGACTGGGGGCCCTCAGGCTGTCCTGAGAAAAGTGTTCTGGAACTTTGCTCTGCACGGGGACAGAGATGCAGCTATCGTGAGTCGTTAGTCAAGCGGCAAAGGGCCGTCGCGGATTTTTTATGGCGGGACATGCTTGCGAGAGAGCACTACGTACGTGTAAGTCCACAAAACACATGCAGGGTTCCGTGTTGATGATAATTTCGTTCGGGTTTTGTCTTTATTGACTGTGCTACTAAACTAAACTCTCCATAATATAAAAACACTTTTTTTAAACGTTGTTTACGTGTTTTGTGAGATTGCTCATGACGCCGGCAGATTCATCTCGTGTTTGTTGAAGGTTTCTACTCCATGGCTAAGCAATGCCTTGTGTTCTTTGACGCCACATGTCTATCTTGCAGGGCTGGTGTTTCAATATTCACCGTTATATAAGCTTGTAGCTTGAAACGCGACCAGAATGTTTGAGATTCCCATCATCCAGACCTACTTACCGCCCATACCCAGAAGTTCCCCTACCCATTGGAAGCGTAAGGTAGAAGCAAGGGTCCTGATCGCTTGGCCCTACGGACGGCTCAAGAGGTGTCCGAATATTTCGACCAGCTCTTGCAACCGGGGTGGTTTCATCCGCGGGCCTAACCCTCGAGGAACAAAGGTTTCGAAACTTGATAGTCTAATGTAACTCAAAAGAAGGCTAAAGCACCGATGCACTCGGTCTCGAGCTCTGTTATTGTTGTTGTTATCAGGATCTTTGCTCACCGCAAACTCGTATTGCGGGCGACAATTTTTGCCTCGGAATGTATTTCCCCGATATCCATATTAAGGCGTGTATGTTTCGTTCGCATGGGGAGAGTGCCCCGTGCTCCTCTTTTGTGCTTATTTTATTGTTGACATGGGACATCAGGCCATCCCAGATTACAAGCGTGTTTCGAAGCGGGCGGGGATCGGCAATGCAGCTGGAGATGGCGGAGGAAGATGAACTCGATGGAGTTTGATGCCGGTGCCGGATCGTCGTGTGAATGGCAAGATTTGGTTATCTCGCCATTGTCTTGATCTGGTAGTTCTGATGCATTCATCTTTATCAGGGCTTAATCTCAACGTTCGCCACCGTTAGGGCTTGAAGGATTTTACGATTCATCCTGTTGTGCCGGGTATTCTACTAGAGGTCAGATCATAACTAGGAGAAAGAACAGTCGGAGATTATAGAACCGTAGTCATTCTTAGCATCATTTTAGTCTGAATTTCTGCTACGGATAGTCGAACCCAACCAATCCACCATGAACTTAGTTTCCTTCTCTAATTGATTTCATTGGAGTTTTCATGGTGTTAATATACTATGCCTATCGGAGGACTTTCTCTTATATGCCGTCGGGAGAGGACATTGTAGTAGGCCTACCCTGGACAACGAAGATGAGTCTGGTATTCTCTTGACATTCATCAAATGTGTGGCAGTTTCAAACGTCAGCCATTCGATTCGAGATATCTGCATGTAAATATATAATTTCCCCGTTATGGTTGGACACCTCTGGTATCTTTGCCCGTGTGAATGCGCCTTGATTTTGAGTTGTGCGAATGACAGTGTAAGGCGGCATCATAGGTCGCGGTTGAGGAAAATAGAAAAAAAGGGGGTCAACAGCCTCGACGGGCAAACAAGCAGAATTACTCAAACTGTATCTCTACAGCATCACAAACATTATATTAGCCCATATCTAATTGTATTAATTGCCACCCGTACGATAGATCAAAAACTCCGAGTCCCGGATCCGACAAGGGAGGGACTTGAGAGGTACACAGATTCAATGTCACGATCTTAGCTCGAGACGCGACCAGATTCCCGGGTATACCCCATTGTGTACAGTACTTGTAGGTGGAGAATCGGGGCAGATCCATCATTTCGAGAGATGCGGCTCTTGAGGCCAGCCATCCTCAAATGGCACGTACCGCAAGACAAGGTACGTAGGTTCAAGAAACGGTGTCAAGACTACATCTAGTACAGATCTGTCATTCAAAGTGGGCTTATTTTCAACAACACCTCGTGGTTGTTGGAGATAAAGTATGAATTGATCGCATAGAGTGGGGGTGACACCTTGACATCCGACAACAGAACAAAACATGAAACCAACAAACATAGGAACGTGATAGACGACAGATGAATAGTTGCAATAGTCAAAAGAATAGTAGGGGACAGGTGAAAGGACCGCCTTATTCTACCAAGGTTATCGCTGTATCACGCAATGCAAAACGACAGCACGTCACATAGATAGAGGCTGTCAGTGGCTGCTAGAACTGAACACGAAAGCCTCATCAAAGAGATTTGATCCGTCGCGACAAACGAAATAGAGATTGTAAAACACCGACAGCCGTATAATTAATCACTAACAGGGATTCATTGTCTGATGGGATGATATCGTGAGATTAGACCAGTCGGTGAATTATTAGACAAGGAAGGCCATTGACAAGGGAGAAACAGATCATGTCAAATCAAAAAGGTTACGTACGCGATGAGACTACCTAGACTCATTGGATGAGCGGGATTGACAATTGCTGATACCAAGGAGAAATCTCTGCCACTCATCACTTCAACTGATTGAATGTTGAATGCCTGATTCTATGATGAACTTGTACGACGATAACTGAGGCTTGACCAAACGTGGCTTGGCAATGCCGGATCAACCAAAGAAACGAGACATTTTCATTAGCGGGCGGGGAGCGAGAGCACGTACCTCTCAGTACTTGTTTTCGAGATGTTTCCTGCTGAAAGAGATAACATGCTCGTCATCAGCGCACTGTATGAGTCCGCATAGCTTCAGTGGTGAAAGACAGTGTGATTACGGAGCCAAATTCTAAGCTATTCGCGCCTCGGAAGCGTCGGTGACCCACTTTTAGCGCAAGCGTCGTAGCTTTCTGTCACGCCTGCCCACCTCTTTTCGCCCATTCCATTCTCCCCTTTCCACCAAAAAAAAGGGTAACCCACGACTACCTTCCCCTCCCCAGGTCCCAGCGACTTCCAAGGTCCTGCCCGAGTTACTTTGCCTCGAGGTACCATCCATCGTTCCTCCCTCCCCCCGACAGACTTGTCTACCTACGTCTTTTTTAACCTGCCGCATTCAATCCACCTCAAACTCGACCTGACGGAAACAGAGTTGAACTGAGGTGAGGTATCTATCCATTGTACAATCCATATTTCACACGCCCAAACTCATCCTCAATCAACCTAGTTGTGGATCCACTCATAGCATCTGCTAAGGCTGAGTGAGGTATCCCTCTATCACTCTATCATTCTGCGATTGCGACCTGCGACAGGCGAGCAAAACGACTTGACTTGTGACTCGACTCTACATTGTGTCGTCACCGTCGCAGACAAACAAGACGCATTTGCTTGCTCGTTCCCCCCTGGGCCTTTAACTCAACTCAAGTAAGCATTCTATTCTATGTCGTGTCCCATCGTTCAATGCCATCTCCTGGGTTTCATTCTCACTCATTATTGCATCTTTACTCGTTGAAATGAAAACCTGTACATGTTTTTGAGCGCGCGTCCTGTATCTTCCGTCATTGCCGAGTTGAGAGAGCATAAACTCACTCACTCTATTCACTCATGACTCAATACTTCACCCATCATCATCGATATCACCTGTCGCATCGCATCGCATATACCTACCTGCCCATTGTCTTGTCACTACCTCAGTCCTACGTTTCTGTTCGCTACGTACCTCACATCACTCGCGTCTTATCGCAGACACGTTACGCGTGTGCCCGCCTGTCCTCTCTTTGTCCGGCTTGCTTGCATTTTCCTGCCTCGTTATAACCCCAGCCCCAATCAATCTCTTTTCGATCACAAGCGTCTGCCTCGTCTCCAACCACCCCCAAAAACAACGGGGCACTCGCTGCCAATGTATTCAACATGGCTCGCCGAGGCGCACGCGAAAAGCAACACAGCATCTGACCGCGCACACGGTTTAGACACGTAGAGCATCGCGCAAATTGGATTCCGTTGAACCCGAACACTTTTTTTTCTTTATTTCCACTCTCACCACTTACACGCCGATACTGACCCAACCTCAACCAGAGCACAAACGTTGATTACAAGACAAAAAGCCCTGATCATCACGACCAGTTGGTACTTGCGTGGAGAAATCAAACCGGCATCCCACCACATCACGTTTCAGTTTTTTACCAACCAGATCCCGCGTTTGTGTTTCCTCACGCCCTAAAATTCACCTCCCAGCACAGATCTTGTTGAGTACTTGGCAGATACTCGAGATTCTCGTCTGTACCTCTCTCGTATCGACCTGGCCACCTTCACGATACTGTGACTGGTCACTGTCTAACTCTCTTAACCTTTAACTCAATTATATTTCACGGATCAAGTAGTCGGACTTTCGCCCGTGAGTACAAATACTTTCTCTATTGTCACCACCTGTACTCTTGGTCACCCAAACCAAGAAACAAAGTTCCGCGTTTTGCGCCATCGCGCTTCTGGTGTTAATACAGAGAGAAGCACTATGAATCGCAACGCGATGCAGGCCAACCAGGTGGACCCAAGGCTGTGGTTACAGGTATGCTGCAAATGTTATGAAGCGACTATTGTCCCGTTCCTGTCGAAATTCGATATCGACAATAGTTGCGCAGCTCAGACCCTGGTCGCGTCACCCCCAGTTTGCGCGTGCTTCAGACCCACGTTGATTGATACACCAGTCAGAGTCATGATATGTCTTGTTGTATCGCAGACGCTAGCGTCAGCGTCTCACGACTTTCAACATCATGTTTCCTTGCTTATTGCCGATGGTTCTTTGAATGTGATGGCTAACTAGTGCCTTTTAGAACATGCAGCAGTGGCAAGTCGGGCCTGTCCCGGAATATGTCTACACCAACTCTCATCAGCCAACCGAGATGCAGTAAGTAATACGTCCTTTGATGAACGCTTCTTTCTTGGACGAGGTACCACACCCTCTGTCGATTACAAGTGTAATACGACTCTTACTGTTTCGTCACGGTTTCCCTGGCTTTATAAGGTCCTTGATCGGTGCTTCGAATTGTGTCTCACGACCCATTTCACCACTGATAGACCTGACGCCTACCAAAGCTACACAAGTAACTTTCTTACATGAAAGTACCTCCAATGCCTGTAGCTTGTGGTTGTGTCGACTACCGAGCCCATTCATATCGATAATGAAGCCCTATGATTGGGAGCCACCCTGCTGACATGCGTCTCTCAATAGCAACCCTCATCAGTACCAGAGCGACATGACTCGTCGTCCTGAGAACATGGAATTCCGCTACGGCGCCCCCCAACCTAATATGGCACCGCAGCAACAACAGCAGCCTCAACAGCAGCAGCAGCAGCAACATCACCCGGCGCCTGTTCAACCTCCTCCCATGAACGTTCCTCAGCAGCCTCCAAACGGTGCTGCACCTCCTCAGCAAGTACCTACTCCCACTCCGGCGCCAGCTGGTCGGTCACGAAAGAGGCCGGCACCTGGTGCCGCTGGACCTCCTGCCACAGCTGCTCCTCCTGCCCCTGTTACCCCATCTCAAGTTCAACCTCCTGTTGCAGCTCCTCCCCCACCCCAGGCGGTTCCTCAACAACCACAACAAGTTCAGACAGATGATGCGAACGCAGCACCAGTTGCGCCTCCACCGGCCAAGAAAAGCCGGACTAACACCCCCTGGACACCACAAGAAGAGTTGCGACTGAAGCAAATGCGAGATGCTGGCAACAGCTGGGCAGAGATTGCCAAGGTAAGACCTGCGGTGTAACCTAGGTATGATTCATGTGCTAATAATGACATGCAGACTTTCCCTACCAGGACAGAAGGATCTGTCAAGAAGCATTGGTACAAGGTATGCTCGACCAGGACACGAATGGGAGGATTGATGAAGCTAACTGGATTTAGGACATGCATTATGCTGAGTTTGCTGAGGACGAGGTAGGCACCATTAGCCCTTTTTATTGAACAACAAAGCTGACCTCCCCTTTATCAGAGCCAAGCGTTATTGAACGCCATCAAGGAGTACGAGAACAACAAGTGGAAGTCAATTGGGCAGAAGGTCAACAAACCTGCCAAGGTACGAACCCTGACCCCCCGGAATTTGAGAAAACATGTAAGGTGTTGACATATGACGTAGGCTTGTGAACAGTACGCCAAAGAACACTTTCCAGGTATGTTCCGACTGCTCCGTTTTGACAACGGAGAAGGAAGAAGCGTTCATTGAAACTGACATATATAGATTTGTTCCCTAATTCCAAGAGATAGGGGCGAATCGCAAGGTGGCTTTGGGGTCTCTTGCAAGCTTTGCATCCTGTGAGAACTCGAGAGCCAAGAAGATGATCTTTAGCCCAGAATTCCTTACTGCACAGGGAAAAGACACAAAACACCAAAAACAAAGGGAAAATTAGCAGTGGCGTTCTGCACCATTTCTATGCGGGAAACTGTTTAATGTTTGTTAATTGTGGACTTGCCTCAAATGCTTTATGAGGCATGGCGGACAATGTCTCATCGGCATTGTTACCACTCTTTCGGATCGGGATACGGAAAGGACTGGAATTGGGAACTGGCGCGTAATGGTGGAAAAATCGAAGACGAGGAGCAGCGTATGCACCTGTCGAACTGGCCTATAGGAGGAGAGTGTTACAAAGGAACGGGACTTGTGATATGAACACGTCTGTTGGTGTAATGGGGAGAGCTGAAGGAGAATATGGCTATCTGAGGTTGAGGTTGCAGTTGAGAAAGACGAAGCCGTTTCAAGACGGACCGAGTCGAAGGGAAGGGAAGGAAAGGAAGGATGACGGCAGTGTGTGTTGTTTTTTCCCATGTCTTTTTCCTTTTCGATTCTGGTTGTGAAAGGATGGGACTGTTCGATTTTAGGTTCGGTTACTTATACCCCAATGCCTGGAGTTGATTCCTTGCACACAAACATTATGGCCCTCTGAGTGATGCTTCGTGAACTGAAGCAATTGCCTGTAATGAAAACATGATGTATTTGGGGGCACACCGTACATATCCTGTATATTGGCTGCTGTTTAGTTTAATATGTGAAGACCCAAAGCAATTGCCAATATTCTGCACCGATCACTTTAGTTTTGCTGTACGATAGCAATACCTTGCTGCTGATGCTTGGCCACTGTCAGGAAGTTGGTGTTTGGCAGCCCTGTAAGATTGGCCAGGGACCGCGGCGTGTCCCCTGTAGTGGGTGCTGGGCCGTCGGTCTGGGCCACTTGTTCGGTACAATGGGATTGTGGCGGCGGGAGGGGAAGCGTTGTGTGACGGGGAATGGCGTGCGATATGTAGATGTGACAACGGCGATGCATGATGGCGTCGAAGGGATTTGGAAGTTTCTCGAGTACCAATTCATCATGACATCCATTGCTACTGTGGTTATTGCATTGAGCTCTGGCAAGAAAGGTAAAATGGGCCGGAATGAAGGGGGCGGTACGTATTATGATGGGCAGGGATGAGTCTATGACCTGAAATCTGGGGTGATATGGATGGATTGAATGATACGGATGTTGGTTCGCGGAATGCACGGGCTTTGGACTCACGGCTTGTGGTATTATTGAAGGAATTAGAGATACATCGAGGATGTAAATGGAGTCGAAGCTGAAAGTTTAATATATATAGTAACTAGGTAACATTTCGGGTCTGAAGATCAAGTCAAACTCAATCGAATTTGGTTGAACTTTGTTGGCGGACGAGGTTATTCGCGACCGCGGTGCTACAGCTGGTAACAAATTGATTGCTTTGCTGTAAGCATTTAGAGATTGAGGACTATTGTATTGGAGACATGTTTAATGGACTGGATATCAAAGGATTCCATGGCAGTAATTGGTCTTATTACAGCTGATATCTATACGATGATGCTCCTGATGGATCACCAAGACAGTCACATCGCCTCTGTTTAGGTGTATGGAGTTCAGGGGTCAAGCCAGGATCAGGCGCGTGATCTTAGACGAACGGATCACCAAGTATGAGTAAACTCGAGCTGTCATTGGTCGTTTTTCCAAGCTTGGACAGTGTTATCTCCAGAGTGGTTTAGTGTGTTAGTGCGTCTAAACGAAAAAGGTCATGTCTCGTGTCTCTCGGCACGAGAGGTCCGCTCTGCCAGTGCGCGAGTGAGTGAGCCTGTGTGTGAGTGTGAGTGTGAGTGCTGAAGGGGAACGGACAGGTACGGACGGGGGGGGGGGTCTTCTTTTTTGGG
>JABSTL010000531.1:0-14047 GCA_013759095.1 Fusarium sp. NRRL 29148
GTTTTTTTTTTTTTTTTTTTTTTTTTTTTTGCGTATTGGAATTTGCATACTCACTATGTTTTCTTGATTGATAGGCCATTGCTCCAGGTGAACGAGCTGCCTTCGTTTTATACCATTCGCACACGACTCTAGAAAACTCAGCACTGCACAGCCCACTCCCTTAAATTTCTTTTCTTTACTTCACGAAGGATGACGCAGATACCAAACAGCGCTTGCTATTTTTTTACTTCATATAGGTAGCTCGGGCTAGCTTCTTAGGATAGGAAAAGAAAATGACATGATGAATTACAATATTGTCCTCAAAGCTATGTGATGTGGATGTCTTTCTGGAAACTTATTGTTGAGTCTTGTATGGGGTCTCTCCTCTTCAGGAGCTATATGGACAGGACAGGTGATGCAAGGTTAGCTGATTATAGGAGTGGAGGAATACTGTCTCCGACGTGAACTATTATCGTAGGAGGGTGTGTTTGGCAACGAAACTAGATGTATCACTTGGGCTCCCTGAAGCATATACACGTACACATATAAATTGCCCATCAGCAACAACTTGCACCATTGAGGCCTTCTGATACCTACTCTTAGTTGCATGCAGTTGTGAGGCTCATGATACATTCAGGTCGGCCAACGGAGCTCAACATCCTGCTATAATATCTTATTGCCAACTCGATCGTCACGTACGACCACAGCTCGTGTAGAATACGGGGTCCCGTCTGCTTCCCCATCGTCAAGCCTTGAAGCGCCGGATTAGTAGTTGGGTCGGTGACGACCAGCGAATACCTGGTGTTGTATGTCTTTTTGGTGTTCATCCATTTTTGCTCCACGAGATACGCTTGATACGAGAACTAGCGCATGGCAACATAACTGGTTAACCAAACCATCTCTCAGGCGTCTGTCTTATGAGCAAGAAATAGGACATAAGAGACGCATTGAGACGTCAAATAGTACATTCCCCCCCTGTATATGCAGAGTACAATATCTTACAGAATTCGCTTCCCTTATCCCTTTGTCTCTAACCAATGCCGTAACATCGTGTCCTAACTAACATCATGTCTAGGCGCTGTCATGTATCATATTTCTGCCTACGCAGACTTGAAGCCAGGTCGCAGCACTCCCGACTTCTGAGCCACCTTCTCCCAGTCGATCAACTTCCACCATGACTCGGCGAAAGCAGCCTTTCCGCCCTGGCCACCAGCGCCCACACCCCAATCCAACAGCCATGCGTGTTCCCAGGTGTTTAGACACAGAAGAGGCTCCAGCTCGACACCACCTGGGGGAAGATCACTGTTTCGCTTGTTGGCGCCGAACGCCTGGTTGTGCATGTAGGTGCGGGCAGAGCCATCCTTGCCCACAGCGTTCATATCGGTGGTCTGGGCACGCCAGTGAGCGCCGGGGTAGGGAGATCCGGCGAGGTAGGTGGGCAGAAGTCGATAGTCGCCGGGGCCGGCCTTGACGAGCCAGAGGAAGCCTGGGCCGAACATAGCGGAGGCAGTGATTATGAATTCGCGGCGGAGGGTCTCGATGGAGGAGAATGAGGCTTCTAGTTCGCTACGGAGGGCGTCGGGCATGGGGGTTCCTTCTGGTGCGATGCCTTGGAAGAAGAAGTGGTTGTTGTGCGCCATGGAAGCATAGTTGAAGATTGGGGCCTGGTTAGGCTCGCGGGCTGTCAATAGAGCGATTGTTTTTGTGTCCTTATCCTCGAGCTCGGTGCCTGGCAACTGGCATGTTAGTAAGTGTTGAATTGGGATATAATTCAACATAAAATTAGGAAACATTGTGTTCGTTCAATGCTGTCCTAGAACATCAATTCCACACATACCAACAGTCAAAGCATTGAGTTTCTCCACCATGAGCTTCATGTATTCAGTCCAAGCGATCGAGAAACCTCCAGGGCTCATGAGGTTAGGAACACCCTCAGAATAGTCGTGCGGCAGTTGGGGAACATGATGGATAGACCTGCGGGCATTGACTGTCGAGCGCAGGCCGAGGCCAAAGGCGGAGCGAGGGGCCCTTAATATCGGACGAAGCATTGTGTGGAGGGAAAGTCGACGGTATTCGAGAAGCTAGTCGGCGTTGGAAGGGCCGTGAACGTCGTCGACTTGGATTGTACTTTTTTTTGGTGTTGATAGCTGCCGCCTGAGGTTTCTTCACGGAGCTAAGTTGAGCCGAACATGAACCATGGCGCCACAAGACGGGGGGATATGTATATGTGGCTGAGGTTTATACGCGGGTCACGACGAGTAAGAAGACACTGTTCTGGACTTTGGTCTGGGAGTGGCTGTGTTGAAGAGTCTAGATTGAATTTGGGCTTAGGCCCAGCTAATCTGAGAACGACCAGCTACAGGAGCCGAATATCCATGACCACACTCAGTCTAGGCGTCGATATTCATGATCAGTCAGTCAAGTCCCATCAGTCACAAGCGCCTCGTTCTCCGTTTTGACTTTCCTCCCCCTTTCATTTTGCCTCCATTCGTCATCTTCTTTTTGGTCTTTCTTTTTTGCTCTTCATCTTTATACCAAGAGAAATACAAGTTTCATCTCTTAACAAGTTTTGTAAGAGTTTTGCTCTCAACAACTCTCATTCGTCTCCTTCTTTGCCCCCGTTGAACCCTTTTGGCTGTTCTGAAACATCACCACTTCTCTCTCCTCTCTATTGAGACATTCGACATCATAATCAGTTAAACGTCCGCGTATGTACACATGCAGCCTCCGTCGAACCTCGAAGATATACCAGTCGCCGTCGATGATGCTTCTTCCTTGATTCTCGCCCATTCTTCAACAGTTCTAGAGATGGCCACCTCAGTAATCGCCTCGGCCGCCTCCATGGCTTCTTCCACAGCCGCATCCGCAACCTTCATCGCGTCCGGACCACCACAGGCATACGACGAAGACGATTCCAACGGGGAGTGCTCGTTGCTGGGCTCCTTCGCGCTGCTTGTGCAAGGCGCACTTGGTGCTCTGGCTCTACTCTCCCTCGTCTATAAGCGGTGGCGGGAACGGCCTCAACGA
The DNA here is from genome assembly GCA_013759095.1 of Fusarium sp. NRRL 29148. NCBI lineage: Eukaryota > Fungi > Ascomycota > Sordariomycetes > Hypocreales > Nectriaceae > Fusarium > Fusarium sp. NRRL 29148. Next base: position 3,007 of record JABSTL010000531.1, read on the forward strand.
CCTCTCAAGATTTGGTTCTTCGACGTGTCAAAACAGGTTTTCGGTTCTGTCCTTGTTCACATCGCAAATATTCTCATGTCCATGTTGACGAGCGGCCGATTCTCGGTCCAGGTCGACCCTTCGGCAACATCCATGACGAGACGATCCGATGATGATAACTACGCCCCGAACCCATGCTCTTTCTATCTTCTCAACCTCGCGATAGATGCAAGTGTCAGCCTATGCCGTAATCCCCCCCCCAGATTTGCTAACATCTGTAGACCACTCTCGGTATCCCTATACTCATCATTCTCCTCAAGATCCTCACAGGTCTCGTTCGTTTCACACCCGTCGGTCAACCCCCGGAATCTGTTCAGTCTGGCAACTACGGTACCCCACCCAATGTATGGTGGTGGTTGAAACAATCAGTCATTTATTTCTGTGGCCTTTTTGGCATGAAGATCTGCGTGCTCATCATCTTCATCATGATGCCTTGGATCTCAAAAGCTGGCGATTGGGCTCTTGGCTGGACCGAGGGCAATGAGAAGCTTCAGATCGCGTTTGTCATGATGATCTTCCCCCTCATCATGAACGCGCTCCAATACTATATCATCGACTCGTTCATCAAGCTCAAAGAGACCAACCACGAAACCTATGATAACGAATCTGATGATGAAGGCCGCCGCAGGAGGTACGACGACAGTGGGGACGAGACTTCACGTGCCAGACTCGTCGATTCGGAGCACGAGACCGACAGTGAGTCCGATGACGATGATGATAAGCCTGTCACGCGTCCCACTCATTCCACGCAACCTAAAGGCAGAGACTCTGGAGAGTATGATCCAGAGCGCGACGGTGACGATCGAACAATCATAGGAAGTAGTGCGAGCGCTCGTGGTCCTCAGGACACGGTTCCTCAAGAGCTATACCCCAAGGAGTAGAAGAGTTTACTTGAGCTTTGGACAGGGCTCTGTTTTGTTTCGAGTTTTATCGGGGGTTTTTGGTCGTATGGGTCTTTCACAAACAATCTGTACTGGTTTCGAGTCGTGGCGTCTTACCAATGGATGGAGATACATTATATTGCAAATACTGGCGGTTCTTTGTCGGCTTTCAGCGGTAGTCAGGCTCATAGCGTAAATAGGAGTATGGGGCGTTTTCAGATGGGTTTACAATTCGGGATTAGAAGCGACATCAAATCAAACTCTACAAAGCCTCATTGGCGATGATGGTTTTCGTTTAGCAAACTCGTCATGTAAATGAATGGTTAAGTCTTGGCTATAACGCCAAGCTTGCATGAAGCTGAATAGAGTTTCATCACGTAGGCAAGGGGTCTTTGTGTGATGGCCAAGTGGCGCATTCAGGCCATCTCCCTACAGACTGACATCAAATCTGTATCATGGGGCCCTCCAAAAAATATAACATGAGTATCCAGACCCAAATTCTCCACAGAAACGCCAACGCATAAAACTTAGTAAAGTAGTAACAAAATGCCGGAAACAACTCCATATATCCCTGAAATACTCAGAAAACACAACCATACATGTCTTTGCTTTCGCATACCTCCAAAAAGTCATGAATTCACCATTCAAGGCTGGTATGGCCTGAAACCTGGGTATGGCTCTTGCGGAGAGTGGGACTCTGGCATGTGTTGCCGCTGCGGCACAGGATGAGCACCATAGCTGGCCTCGGGGCCAGGAGGCGGTGTTCGATAATCGTTCATAGGCGCTGGAGACTGACGAGGTGGCTGAGCGTAGCCAAAGTCGTTTTGGGGGCCGGGTGATTGACGAATGGGCGATCCATAACCATAAGCTTCTGGGATAGCTGGAGAACGGCGAGGAGGAAGCTGTCCATAAGTACCAAATTCATCCTGATGCATTGAAGCTCGCTTGGCGAAACTGGCGGGTCGCGGTGGAGGAGTTCCTCGATAGCCACTATAAGTTGCGGCATAATCGTTGGGGGACGTGGCTTGACCGTGACCTTGTTGTCCGTAGCTCTGCATTTGCCCGTAGCCTTGGGCTTGTTCGAATCCTTGATCATGCCCGTAGCCTTGGTTGCTGTATCCATTGGTGTTCAAGGCCGGGGAGCGACGCTCATGTGGCATGGGTGCGACAGCAGCGGCACTGCTGTACATAGGGTTCATGCCAGGGGCTTGGTATCCATAGCCCTGCTGGTCGATAGGTGAATATGCATCGGGAGCTTGGTTAGCGCCCAGGTAGCCGCTTGAATTACTCTGTGCCTGGCTGTAGGGAGTCAGATTGTTTGATGAAGCCCCACCCATCATGTTGCTTTGCTGACTATGAAGTGGCTTCGAAGGTAGAGTGTCAAGCTCAACAGCCTCTGTGTGAACCTCGACCTTTTTGCTGCTAGCACCCTCCCAGCTGGGCATTTCAGGGAGGGCATCATCGTCTCTGCCTTTACTCGTTTCGAATTCCGCATACTGAGGTGGCTCGGATCGCATGGGCTTTGTGACGCCATACTGAGGCACTGATGTATTCATTGGGGGTTCACTTCGGTATCCATGATGCTGACTTTGGGGAGCATAAGGGTCATCCAAATGCTTCGTAGCACTGCGCGGAGGGTCACAGGCACCGCAGCAGTTACCGCAGCACTTCAGACACTGGCAGCAGCTACAACAACATGAGAGACCACAGCAGCAGCAGCGAATAATACACCATACAATACTGAAAATGATGAGACCTCCGATGATCATCACACCAATTACTGGCCACCTGGGTCAAGTTAGCAAACAAGGCCTGTCAGTAGCGAAGGATATAATTACGTACTTGCACCACACCACGTTCATACAGTTGTCCCAGCTAGAGAAAGCGGTTGCAAAGTCTTCTGATTTCTGTGCAACCTCATCGGACGTTTGCGCTGCGTCGGCTAACATGTCTCGTCGCGAAAGGTCGGCTACAAGTGTCCGGACAAACTTGTCTTTGACCACCTCCCAGGCACTGCCCCGAAGGCTCCGTGCCATGGCCTCGTCAATGGAGGGCATTTTGCTGATGCGTCCCACTTCACGATGGAGCTGGCGATGAGTGAAATAAATTCGAGAAGATCAAGAATGGTATAATGAATATGGTGTTGCGTATTTTGCTCGAGGTTGAGGGTATAATAATACTTGGTCGCATGGGCAAGTCGATAATGCTGGAAGTGAGTTCGGGGATGTTGATCGAGAAACGGTCTAAAAGTCCAAACACAACGTTATTGAGACAACGACATATGCTGTATCTTCTTCCAGCTCGTGTCAATATTGGAGCGGGTCGTGAGTCGAATGTTGGAATGAAGGACGGCGGTTTAGTAGAAGAGAACTGCGGACGAAGAAACAAGAGCGGCGCTCGCACCGACAGTACAAGAGAATGTTTTTGAAGAAACAAGGTAATCAAGAGAGTGTAGATGACCTATACGAGGTTAAAGAGAGGCTCAGAGAACGACAGCCACATCAGCATTGTGGTTCGTGTTGATGTAGAGAATAAAGTACAACCTAAGCCTAGAAGTCAAAGAGAAGGGAAGAAAGCAACGGTTGAGCTGGAGTTAGAGGCGCCCGCCAGGTGGAGAGGAGTGGCCACTAGGGGCATGGAGGCGCTGGGAGGTCCAGAATTACCGCGAGTGGCGGGGATGATCCAGGGGAAACGGGACCACTAGTGGTTCAATTTGCCCCTGATCGATAAAACATCCCTGTCAGAAGGGTTCTGAAACTGTGAAACTCGACAGGACTGTCGCTTGGATAGGTAGGTATCCGTTCGTGGGGGCGGACAGTTCAGTTCAGTCTGAGAGTAGACTCGGCGGAGAGAGAAGAGTCGATTCCGCGTTTAGAAAATACCTGTGTACGCCTATTGTATTGTATTGAATATGGACCTTGTTGTAGTAATCCGACTGTGAATCTATCCAAATACGGGCTTTCAACAGCTGACTCTGACAGTTGAAGAGGTGATGACGACTCGGTGGCTTGACACTTAACCCTAGCCTTTATAGGACCGACATCGGGTAATTGAACGAATATTCGCGGAGAATGCTGTGAAGAGAATGGTGAACGGCATGCTTGGGAAATTGAGAGTAGCAAGATGGGCAAGCTGATGAGTTGAAGATCTTTATTGTATCTAACTTGTGGAGAAGTATGGCCTGGAGACCTTCTACCATAGCGGCGTAGATGAACGTGCGAGGTCAAAGAACAATATCTAGTTACTTTTCAAGTACTCCGTACAAACAAGTCTTCCTTGAATCGTGCGCGATAAAGGCCATCAAATCATCACTAGTATCAAGACGCCATTCCATTGTTAGCCCCTTCTGTCAAACAGTTAGAAGCTCAGCCCTGGTCGTGGTGCGGGCCACAGGGGCTTCTTCCATTTCCGAAATGGCAGGGCCGTCTCGATTGCCGGACGATCCTGTCGCAGAGTTGAAGTGGAAAATGAAGGGCTTTGAAATGATTTCGTCATTTATCAGTGTCAGATTTCGACGGCTGGAGAGTATCGGATTTGGTGGTGAAATGTGAGATGATCCATGGGTACTGTATTGAGACATAATCTGCAAGGTATGCACAGTGGACGAGGCTCTCGGGACTTGGCGCAGAAATTCATCAAAGAGCCAAGGCTCGGGTTCCTTTTGTTATGATTGCGATGTGCAGCAGCACTGCCTTTATACGCGGATGAATTCGGCATTATTGTGCATATTGACCAAAGAGATATTCAGATCGTCGTCCACTGCTACCATGAGGCATGAAGTGGTAATATGCATGACCCAACGAATGGTATAATACGGAGTACTGTAGATTTGTTTCTTCCCACCTTTATCATGTTTCATGCAGGTCCCGTCAACGGCTGTGGCGTTTATGTCGAGTTATTGGATCTATGCATACGTCAAATTCACCTAACAGTATGCGGCTGTTGCTCTTGAATTTAGTTTGTTCATCAATATTTAGCCTTTGAAACCACGACAGATCCGTTGAAATGTTGCCAGCAACGCGCCCCAACTACAAATATCTAACTGTTTTGATAAATAAGTGCTAAAGAGAAGACTAGAATCAAGTAGGGAAAAATAATTATCGTGATTCCACCCAGGCCATGCTCGCGAGGGTAACGCCTCTTATTACAACACAGCAGGTCTTGACGTAAGTCCATTCAATACAAAGCGAGCTCCCAAACGCCTGAGTCGGTGGTATCCTTTCCATATCGGCCGTATTATAAACCCGCTCCCATTCCAAACGCACCCACCGCCGTGCCTTACTTTCCAGGAGGAGGACCCGCAGGTGGGGAGTAGGCACCTTCACGCTGGTATGTACCCTGAGGTTGCTGAACGCCGGAATACTGGCCCTGGCCGTAGTACCCGTCGTTGGTATTGAATGTCGTACCAGTGTACTGAGGCTGTTGTTGCTGGCCGTAGGCTGGAGGTGGAGGTGGAGCTCCGTAACCACCGTTGTTCTGCTGGTAGCCCTGGTTATAACCGCCTTGGTTGCCGTAGTTGTACATCTGGTGGTTGTTGTTGTTGTTCCCCCAAGGTTTGGCCGCCATCCATCCAGTGCCATACACGGGCTTAACGCCACGGCGTTTGCGACGGCGAGAGAATCTTGATGCGTTAGTAAGATACTTCCAACAGCGACGGAGGTGCAATTACTCACAGGCAGCAGGAGAGGAGGAGGACGAAGAAAAAGATGATGATGCCCGCTAACACCCAGCGTCCCCAGTAGGACCAGTTGTTACGAACACATGTTCGTCCATTCCAGGTCTGCCCATAACGGCATCTGTAGTAGTCGCGCGCAAAAATATCTTCAGTGGGCGCCATTGTAATTATGAAGGTGCGCAATCTGTATACGATACGCGATGATGATGGAGTAGAGTTGAAGAACGTTCAATTGGCAAACTCTGTTTTTGACGTGTTATTTGCGGCGCCGAGTCGCTCGGCTATGACGTAGAATGTGTGTGATTGTGTTCCCAGGGAGGTGTGACGTCTTTATCTGATAGGTTGTGTATGTAAAAAGAACTGTTACAGTAGGTGATTGACGATTAGACCGGGCCGTCAAAGGGTGTAAGAAAAATCAGGCTAACAATAGGTTTATTTGCTATTACAAGCTCCAGGCAAATGAGAGACGGGGAGACAAGAGAGTGGGAGGAGGGCCCTTTATGCATAGTGCAACTCAAACGACGAAGCCAAGAGAATCATGATATCCACCCAAGCTTGGCCTATGAGCCCAAAGTTGCCTGCGTAACTCTAACAAAACGCGATCACAAGCCTCTTCTTGGTCTCGAGTGTTTCCACTTTTGTCTCGTCTTGGCCAACATGGTGTGCTCTTGGCTGTCAAACGAGGTTTAACGCTATTGCGCTGCGTGGTCAACAGTGGCTGTGCGTAAAGGTACAGTAGCAGTTAGGAGCTTGGCGCTTACATCATGGTAACCTCCATACAAGTATCTGCCGTGATTCCCGGTATACAGTCAATACCATCCATGCTACGTTCATGGGTGATATTCAATACAGGTTTGAGGAGTGAGTCAAGGCCGTCATCGATACGCAGCGTATTTTGCGTATCAATCGATGACCGGTCCCCTTGGTTAGCAGACAGTATCAGAACGGCCTGTATTTCACCGACAGCTCTGGACCGAGATCATCACCTGTCCAAGACTACTAAGCCTCAAAAGTCTTCCCGGCCAAATCCCAATTCCTCTCTGATGTGGCGAAGCCAATGAATGACGTGTTTCCACCCTTGACTACCTACATACTGTACTCCAACATTTCGTGGATGATTGATCTGCTGCTACATATAAACCATATTCTAGAACGTCATGAGCGACTTGTAAAAGGACCTGCATGAGTCTTCTGGACTTTTATATGTAAGTTTCCGAAATGCCAAGCAAGAACCAACCCAAACTATCGGGCTCTGCACATAGCAGAAGCTCGGCTTACAACAAGACCTTCCAAAGACCCGTCTTGGAGCTCCATGTTAGTTTGGCCCATGATATTTAAGCTAATTAATAATCTTTGCTGTTCTTTCTCAAATAGCTCAGGATTAATTAAATCATCTATCGGCAGTATGCATGATCTTTGCATACATAGAGGCATTAGGCTAAGAGGCTCAAATCATGCGAGAATTGATGTCATGTGCCATCTGTGGAGAGTGATCGAAGTTGGGGCATATCTATGATAATTTGAAGGAGTCGAACTATTCGAGAACATAAAAACCGCTTTCGTTATCCCATGGTATACATGCAGTGTTTGGTCCCAAAGTGCCAAAAGAACAGCTTCCGCTTCGATTATCCAAGCGTATCGTATTAATGTCAGCAGTTCCAACCGTTAAAACATATCAGGGTTGCCTTCAACCACGCTCTTCATAATGGATTGACTTCATCCCACCGACGGCATATACTTTTGTGTCCCAAACGCCGTCAAAGAAATCATCCCATGAACACCAATCAGATATTACCCAGCGCCTGTCCTTTCATAACGAGCCCGTGATCCGTCTTGAGGAGATATAAGGAAATCGTAAGGGGTCATTCGCTTCAGAGACCGGCTCTTGGGAAAGAGTAGCGTTGTCGTCGAAGCTCGTCAGCTGCCTTCATGTTGCGCTCCGCGGCCTGCTGAGCTTGTTGTCGCGCTGCTATCGCGTTGACCTTCTCTCGAGCTCTGAGCAGGCTGCTGCTATCCTGCTGCTTAATCTTGGAGCGAATGTCGTATAGTTGCATGAGTGTGCTTGCTCTCTCCAGGTCTTCTTCGAACTGTACAGCAATTCTGTCAGTGCCCGAGTCCCAGCTTCGCCTTTGAGACGACGGTTGGTGGGGTTGCCTGGGTTGCCTCACATCAGATTCGCCTCGGCGAGGAGTTCCGGGGCTAGAGTTGACGGCTGAACCGGAGTGGGAACCGGGAGAGAGAATGCGGCGGCCAAATTTGTCGAATTTCTCCGACGACCAATGCCGCTGTAAGCCTGTGGGACGTCGCTGTTGATTCGTAGTAGGACTCGAGGTAGGGGCAGTTGCAGCTGCAGTCACTTCGACTCGGGTGTAACTAGAGTTGGAGGGGTTGTTGGCGCTGACGATGGCCTCTGCGGCTCCCGGATCCTGACAAACGAGATACGTCAGTCTCGACTACACAGATGAAGACATAGCGGAAAGGAGCTCAAGGTTTGAATGGGCACATACGGCGGCGCCGATATTGCTGAGGTCGGCAAGAACCTGGGATAGTTGAAGGCTCTCCATTGCTCGCGATGGAAGAAGCGGTTTGAGTGTTGCTAGAGGTGACTGGGATGAAGGGTATCAGTTATTATAATGCTTCCTATCGAAACCATAGGAAGTCAAAGGAAGAAATTTCAGGTCTGTTAGGAAGAGAGTTTGGGTGGAAGTGAGGTCAGAGGAGGGTTGGAGGGAAGGTGTTTTTTTGAATGGACTGTAATACAGGTTGCTCCTGAGCCTGGTTTGGCTTGCTTTGCGGTGGGCGAATTTTGGGTTTCGGAGGGCAGGCAGCCGCAGATCCATCCACAGCGCCTGCCAAGCGACAGGGAGCGAGCCATGGGCGGGGGAGACAAACTGATATCTACCTACAGTACCTACATAGGTAGATTCACTCACTCACTCAATAGATTAGTACATAGTATCACGTTCATTAATATCAGACGTAGCTGTAGATACAGGTATGTTCTTCGCCGATCCTTTGAGACATCTACCAAGAATGAAAACGAAGACAACTTTGCCCGAATGAAGCTTCTCGATTATGCTGAGAAATAAGAATTGGTGAAGCAAAACACCACTACCACCACAGGGCAGTCCATGATTGGTCAGGTTCTTGCTTCCAAAAGTCCAGAGCTCCAGCACTGCATTTTATCGTGCATAAGATAGCCGGTCACCCCCGGTAGTGGAGGGTAGCGGGGGGCTAGATGCCCAAAATTACAGGTGTCAATCAGCCAAGTCTGGGGTTTACTCCTCCCCACACTTTCACTAATCTCCCGGCATCGACAGTCACGAGCTCGGAAAGCCATGTCTGACAATGGGAAAAGCTAAGGTACCTTAGGTAAGGTAAGTAGGTACCTAACCAACTACCTAAGGTACCTTACACAAAGAACCATCAGAAACAAGTAAAACTCACCGCTTCTCTCAGTTAAATCATGCAGGACAAGGCTGTCATGAATGCCGGGATCGATCGGACAAAGCATATCACTATTGATGTTCTGATCATCGCTGTTCTCCGATGACACTGAAATGGTGGGTGAAGGTCTTTACCTTATTTACCCAGAAGTTCCAGAGGGGGCCCTCCTAGCCCTCTCATGGTTGCGTTGCATTCCATCAAGCGGCGAAGATTGTCGCCCAATATTGGATCAACCTTCACCGTGCACTCCGGACAGGGGGAGGATTGCCATCATCAACAATCAGCCTCTGCTATCGTAACTACGGACCGACGGACCCTGTTTTCAGGTTCGCCGTGCTCTGGTCACTAGAAACTCTCGTTCGACCGCCCAGGTTGTCCATCTGCCCTATCGCCCCATCTTAACAGTACCTTAGTCTGCATGTACACCCATTCTCATATACGTCATTGTGAATGACATTGTTCTCAGGATTATGTGTTGGGCTCCTGGCTAAATCACAACTATCAATGATCATTCATCAAACAACTCCCATCCGAGTCCATCCGATTTCGGGCCACATGATCAAACTTCAGATATAACAAATTGACTCGGTATCATCCAGGGTATCAGCCCTGTCGATACTTGCAGCTTTTGACGCATGCAACCTCCATAGAAATAGTTGAGAGGGATTCCCCGCACTGTCGACGCGTGAGCTTCCAAGCTCGTACGGAGACTTATCTGAGCCTATGTTGGGAACTGGTTCATGGCCAACCAATTAACTGTATAGATGATGATCATAAGAAAAGCCAGAGTCGTTATCAAGAGTTGTAAAACTTTTCCGCAAGTTATATCATCAGAAATGGTTCAGGCAGAGTCCATATCTAAGATTCGTCTCAAGCGTCATTGCATATCATCAAACCCAGGTTCAGCAAGTATCTTGGATCTTCAATCCGGAGTACAATCCCGACTTTCCCAGCCACACGGCATCTTGGCTAGATTCCCTATGCTGCTATAGGGTTGGTACAGGGTGGAGCTGACATCCATTTCATTCTCATCCTCGAAGCGCCCCTATTGTCGATCTGGGGATTAGCTACTGAGAACCCCGAAAGTCCTCCGAATTTCAAGCGTAGGGGCTTTACCACGCAGACAACTTTCCGTCCAGGTCATACATAGTAGTATGTCAGGAATTTAAGGAGACGCTCGAAAAGTCATTCTTCAGGACTGATGTCATTCGCCTTGACTACAATGTTGACCCCTGGTTCTCATTTGTTTTGACCTGTCCGCCGTTTCTTCAGACCCACCCCCGCATACCCCATCGCCTCCGAGATCCGGCCCCACACAGATCTACAAGTAAGCCCCGGTCCGGGTTTACAAAGCTGTTCTATAGACTGAGGGCATGAATGAGGACGACTCAACTTCTGACACGTTCCCTAGTCTGTCGTATGTATGATGTGGCTCTTCGCTGGAGGCGACCAACTGAGGGCAAAAAGAAAGCAAGACTCTGTACTTAATATTCACACCATGATTGAAGAATACAACATTTGATCCGCAATAGTCCTACTCTCCAGGGATAAAATTAGTAATTTCACTATGTATAAGCTGTATACTACGGTATAAACAAGGATTTACGTCTCATAGTTTCCATTGTCTATAACTAACATCTAACATTTTCGTACACGATTAGAGATATTATTTAATATTCTAATATTTATCAAGGAGGTTAACTTTACACCGTTTCATTTGAGACAAACATTATCGTCCATCTTCTGTATATCTGGCTGTGAAAATCGGTTAGACTACCAAGGCTTAACAGCACTCCTTTCTCTAAACTACGAGACTCAGCTTAAGTTCTACAACCGACTTTCATAAGCAAGATTCTACAGGATTTAATGATGTCGATGACCAAAAGTTTCTGTGAAATATGGTAACTCAGTCTTTTATCTTTCAATTAGTACTCCTTGATGCAAAATTTCCTCCGCTACCTTACCATGCCACCTCTTTACTACTTCTATATCATAATAT
>JABSTL010000533.1:0-36727 GCA_013759095.1 Fusarium sp. NRRL 29148
ATATTAAACACAAGGTAAATAGATAGATATATTAACTATATGTGCGGATTCTGTGTATGTAGACGGAGTAGGTAGCATTGCGTCGTTGAAATGGTTTTTATAGTGTCTTGGTTGATATGGACATGTTGAGACAGATATCTTGCTTGGCGAGCTTGGTAAGCGACTTGTCATAGTCGCATAGGTCGCCCTGGGATCCGTGGGCTGAAATGAGTGCCGGAGTCTCTTGCCATTGTCAATTGAAATTCCTTTCAAAGTCCATTGATCATCGCATCAAGTGCTGACCTCGGGTACTAGTCCCGGCCTAGTGGTCAATTAGCATCCTAATTAGTACTGTATGTCTTGTGCCTACCTAACATTAGTCGTTTATTGGATTGGGCCATGGCACATGCACAAAGAACTCCACGGCCTGAGACTGTACAAGTCTCTCCACCGTTGAAAGGCTTCTTCTCATTTCCTCATCAGATGCCAGTCTCTTGAGTGTCCTGAGTCTTGACCGTCACTTGACATCAACAGCGGCTTATCGTGCCACCCCTGAACCATCCATTTCCAGGAATAGGGACGCACTCCCGTTCCGACACCCGCGCCAAAAGCAAATGAACCTTGTCCAGTTCTCCTCAGAGCACAGTACACTACAACCTCAGCAACAGACAGGCTGGGATGGGCCGCTGGGATATTGATGGCTGGCGGGCCCCAAATCCACATCTCAGCATTCTCAAACACAGACAGTTCTCTCATATTGATTACTCCAAGTTTTTCCTGCCTCGCTCTGAGTTCCGTGTTAGGTATCGCCAAAATCTGCGCGGGCTTCTGTGCCAGCTTGGTATTAGCGATGATGATGTAGTGTTCTTCCGTCTCAATGCCAAGGCGTTTTGTGTTCTCCCGAGCATGGGCTCAAAGGATGTGGGTGTCAGGAGAATCGATTAACTGCAACTTACTGGCTAGAATTGCCGACTTATCGTTCCCTACTGTAAGAGCCGTGTGCGTGCACGCCGAGAAGGAAGGATGGTCCTCTGATCTTGACTCGCCTCAGCTTTCAGCTGAGTTGCTACCCTCGTCAGGACATGTAGCATCTTATCCGTCAAATAGTGTAACGGTGCGAATCGGAACAGTTCCCATGATCACAGTCGGATGTGCATGAGGATTCGCAACATCTGTAGGGTGACATGCGCTATCGACAGCAATTAGCTTCTCTCCCTTCCCAGCAGGCAATAGGGCATTGTGGTTAATAGAACACTTCACATTGGATTTTCGGTTTCTCGGAAAGATCGATTCCTAACAACAGAGGTGGAAAAGTCCGGTTCCCCGACTTCTTAGGGGCACTACTGCTCTGTACATGGCTCAGTTTCAGACATTGCGGGGGGGTTGGTTGGATCTGTGCCGCCATGATGAGATGTAGGGACCCAAATGTGTGCCATTGATGAGTTTCTCCCGACAGGCAGGTCCGGAATGTCATCCAACTCGGCCTTTGCTATCGAGAATGGATGGCCAAGTCGTGTTTCTGATCTGGAGAGATATAAGTCTCCGTATGATTTCCCTCCAATAGAATGCACATAATCTCGAACGCCTCTTGGATACATTATCTGTTATAGAGTCGTGTTTTTGATATGACTAATAGTTAGAATTGATAACTCTTGCTCGTCGAAAGCAATATGACAATCAATCGGCCAAAGCTGTCTGATACCATTAAGCCTGCTTGAGGACTAGTTGCAATGTTGGTGGCGCCATTCCGTTCGGTAGCTTATATAACTGGCAGATGGCATCGGAACGCAGGTGTCCCGTTAACTAGTTATACTAGTGTGCATTATTATCTTGCCTGCCTGACAGACGCTTCGTCGATTGGGAACACAGACCAACAGAGTGGAGGGGCCAGTCGCAAGTCCCAAGACGACTTCAACTCGGTCCAGGAGACGAAGGCAGGCGTTTCGGGCCGTGTACAACGCTATAGATCTGCTTGTCCGGGACGTTCATTTGTCCTTGGCATAACTCAACCGATGGAGCTCTAATCCATCACGATGGAGCTGGCAGGCTGGTCCTAGAACTAGGCCATGTGGAACAGGGTACGTAAGCTCCAGGAGTCATGAGGGACGAGGATGTTGAATTGAGAATAAGCGTGCCTGGTCTGTTCGGAGCGAGTGGAGAGAAGGGGCAGAACATCCCAGTCAACGACGGCTAGAATGTCTCAAGAACCGATTAGCAACCAAACATCGGGCGGAGGAGCCACATGCTAATTGGACCAAGCTTTGCCGGCACTTTGACCAGGCAAATGGATCAGATAGCTAGTCGAGTGGCTAGAGATATTATACGGAGATTTGTTCGAAATAAGGTGAATAATGCGGAATGCCATCTTCTTGAATGATTCATGTCAAATGCTCAAAGCCTTGTGCTAGTCTCAGCTTGTGGCGGCTCTATGATTTAGCGGTGCTTGAAATTGCGACTGTTGTGCCACACAGCTGCCTGCATACTTATCAGTGAGGAAGTATCCAATGGAGCTGAGGGAGAAAAAGGCTTGACCTTGATGCTTATCCAACTATCATAATCTTTCTCCGCGATCCGCCACGGTAAGAACACGTGGATTGACGTGGTTCTGAAGACCGAATTCGCGTATCCAACCAGGCGATTACCGTATGCTTGGTCCGAAAACCAGGTTGCTGGAGAATATGAAGCTCATACAAACCCATGGCAGTATATTAGATGTGGGTCTCAATCAGCCCAATTGAAAAGTGAGGTGCAACAGATCCGTCTTATATGATTGGTCATTCTGGTCAACCTGGCATGTAAACGTTTCTGTGGCTTGAGCGGATCGTCTTGAATAGGAAGGATGAACCGCTGAAGAGTGACAGAAAGACCTCGAGAATACATATTTGATTGCGATATGTTGATCAATTATGCGCACACCAGCTGCTTTTTTTTTATGTCTTTGAGTCAGTCGAAGTGTTGAAGACTTCAACGGCTGGCAGGAAGAAGAATGATCAACAAGTGCAGATGTATGCAGCCGGTGGCGGTGATTCGAGCTGCCACATTCCATCGCTCACGAATTTAGCCAATTGCTCACAAACCCCTGGTGTTAATTCGTAGCACGGTTCTTACCGTCATCCAAGAGGATGGAAAGACGCACCGATGGGCCAATCTTCAACCACTGACTGTCAAATTTAAGGAACTCTGAGGCACTCGGAGTTTGTCGATTGTTGAGTTTCTTGCCGAGTCTGTGTGATACTCGAAGCGAGTTGGATATTGCCCTATCTGTGTCAGGGACTGACTTTGATACTCAGAAGCGCGACTCATTCCCGGATGGCAAGGAAGGACGGGCCGATAAAACAAAGGCTTGACCATTAAATCCGTGCCAGCGGGCATGTTTGATCTCCAGGTTAGTCTCTTCTCAGGTGGCTGTTGAGAACGCAAGGTTCTTGGCCGGTTGAAGAAGCTCAGACCGAAAGGAATAGGCGAGTCGTTTGAAGAAATGGTATTGAAGGCCGACGGAGAATACGAGGAGAGATAGGAAACAGGGAAGTTAGGCCTGGTAGTGGGACTGATGAATCAACATACGGAGTAGGGGAGGTTTTCTTCGTTAGCATGGAAATCTGAGCACGGGAATAGGGTAAGTTATACAGGCAGGTAAACATTCCATGAAGTGAAATAAGCAGGTTTGCTCACATGGACATGTATCACTCTGGAGTTAATCTTTAACTTTATCTGCTAGGTATAGGTAGGCAGGTACCAAATTCCCGACCGATCGAAGAATGGAAGGAACCATCTCAGAGACTGTGGGTTGAGCGAGAATCGTTCTTTTGCTCTCTTAATTAACCAAGCAAGCCCAAGGGAAGTCGCTAACTACCACCTACTTCAAATCGAATACTGTATGAACAGAGAAACACGGCAGGTGCTGCACGGTGAGACCCCTGTAACACAGGCAACCTTAACTTTACTTTCCCTGTCCACAGCGTAAACCTGAGGCTCGCCTAAGTTGTATCGCGGCATGCATTCCCCCCGCCAACAACGTTATTCTCATCTTCTTCTCAACTCCTATTTGCGAATTAAAAAAAAAGATACTTCCGCTTCCGCTTCAGCTTCAGCTGCATCTACAGCCTGCATCGCTCGCTCGCTCTCTCGCGCGCATGCGAGTACCCGAATATGTACTGTATCAATAACACGGTGCTATAGCTCACACTAAAACCGTCTCCGAGATCGTGGTCCCTGCTGCAAGACGATAGCATGTACACATGGCACCCCTTCTACGGTAGTCAGCATCCGAAACCACAACTCGAATCTCAGCCCACACGGCCCCCGCCCCCTCGATCTTGACAAGGGTACACGCCAAAGCCTAGCAGCGAATGAGGGCCTCGTCTTCATCAACCCAATTCGCGATCCGATGCTTTGCCAAGTATTCGTAGCGCAGCCATTGCTGTTATGCCAAACTGCGTACGGATACACAGAGAGCTTGGGGGCCATGACCAAACACGACTCGAGACATACAAGGCACCGAGCAGAGAATCGTTAACGGTTCGGCCCCGCTGCCTCCGCTGGCGAACCATCTGTTTCCACTTCAATCGGCCGTTGGTAGACGCCGCAACGAATTGCTTTAGTCTGAGGCGCGTGACAACTCCCCAAAGCGAAGCGCCCCTGCCGCCACTAAATATGAACCAGTTGTCTATGGTCCATGTCCATGTCGCCGGTTTTCTGAATTGTAGGGATTGACTTGCATACGAATCAGACTTGGCTGGACAACTAACTCATCTCGTCCCAACTCTATCCTGGCATCGAAGCACTGCCTCTGCCCTTCTGGAATTTTAGAATGCGTATGTATGTAACCAGCAGACAAGGCGGGCCCGCATCTCTCCCACTTCACTTGGTTATGGACGTGGGCTTGATAGCATGTCTAAAGAAAGCAAGCCACTCGAATCTCCAAGGCCGGTTGCTCGCCGACTTGTGCTTTCTTACAGTATGCCCCTGCCTTCTGTTACATACAAGGCGGGTCATGGCCCGGGCAGCACTGTATGTATTGATGATTGTACAGTCCCGTGCGGAGTGCGAAATCTTTGAACCCTTCATGGCTCTGGACGGTAACATATATGCATTCCCTACCGAATGCCTAGGTGTCCTAGCTGGTTGATATACTTGTATGGAACAGTTTATTTTAACCTTCATTCCTCGCGCTGACCAGATATCGAGATCCTGCCCTTTCATATAGGGCCCGGGCGAGCCACCCGTCCAACCCTTCCCTTCCCGGCGGTTCACTCGGCTCTAGCCCGAATCCCCACTGCGACCCTGACTGGGGATTCGTCATCCGCCTCCCACCCACGGCGGCGGATATAACCGTCCCATTGGCGAACACCTGGACAAGGTGGCACCTTCGGAAACCATCATGACCGAACCCATGCCCGCCCGGCAGGCCGTGTGCCCAACGGCAGCTTGCAGCCCTCTACATAAGTCGACCAGCAAACGATTCCAGTCCACCAGCTCGGCGCAAGGCCTCGAATGGGCCAAGGGCCATTGTAATCGACATGCTCGGACTGCACATAAACGCGAGAGCGACTAATTATTCTAGTTCCCGTCTACATCACCATTTTATCCCTGGCCTCAAACTGCCTATCGGCTGCTGACGCCACAAATCTGGCATGACAACCATGAATCAGGAGTTAGTGAGCCTTGCGCAGTCCAGTACTGGTTGAGCTCCATAGCTCCATAGCTCCATAGCTCCACTAGTCAAGCAGTCAGATAGTAGACAGATACCGCTCAACCATGCCAGACCGCACAGACGATGTGTTTCAGTTCTGAGACTACACACTGATGTGTGCAATCGCCTGCAAACATGTCACTATCACGTAAGTACTTCGGTTTGATCGATACATACGAACTTCGGTTCCGCTGCATATTATTGCAAGGTGTTATGTCCGGGGAATCTGGGATAGATCTGGTTTATTATAGTGGTATTTTGTACATTTAAATCAAGTCAACGTGTTTGAGACTGGAGGTTGAGATTCGGCGAATTTTCTGGACCTCATCTACGAATACCTGACCGACCTTACTACAACAAGGCACGCCGATCTAGGCGCGGGGGTAGCACATGGCATCGCGGATAACACAAGGCAAAGATGACCGAATATCGACCGGCTTGTTTGTGCATAACATCTTCCGGAAGTACCAAGCTTTTCTCAGCAGACCAGCGCCGAGAAAAGCTTGGTCCAGACGGGCATATCGGTCAGCACAGCGCCGGGAAATGGCTCACTCAGTCGTTGGTTACTGAACTTATAGTGCGCTTACTGAACCAACCAAGCTTTGAGAGCATATACAGTATATCTTCCTCAAGTTATGCATAGCTGAGAGCAATTGGCGCATAGGGTCTTCTTGTTGATGATCAAGTCCAAGATCTCACTACGGACCCGAGTTCTGACATCCGAGGGTGGTATTGGGTTGGTACAAGCACTTGTCTTGTTGGATCGATGGATATACTGCTAGGATCTGGGATTATGACTAGCAAGATATTCCAGGATGCCCGTCTCCGCTCGAAACACATTAGCGGCCATGGCTGATCTCTCAGCAGCCCTGCTCAGCCAACTCGTCAAGGGTCCGGCCACCCCTCCCCCCAATTTACCATCGCCTGGCCCAGATAATATTTCCGAATCTGCGTTAACGCGCGGAGAGCCCCGGATCACGGACCAGCGCCACTAACACGGTGCTGCTCCTGCTGCTCCTGCTGCTCCTGCTGCTGTTGTGCCCGCCCAGGTAGCTAGTGACGAGCAGCGATATACCTACCTGCAGGCGCCTCTTCTTCCATACGGTACATTTCCTCTTTCTCTCAGCCTAGTCGCCGTGAGCCAAACCTAACGACGTCAGCTCCGGCCCCGTGGCCTCGCCTTTTCTTTTCTTCTTCGCAGGCCCTTCCAGAACAACAGATTGTCCCGGGTCTCTAAGGCTGCGACTTCAACACACAGCCGACGCTCTTCTTGAAGTCACTCGTTCTAACTCGGCCAGTAATCCGAGCCGTTCTCGCCTACCACTGGAACTTCGGACCACAGATAGACATTCTAAGTCTAGGAGGAGTGCTATCAGGTACAACGGTAACGGCCTAGAGCTTTGCTTAGCCGTTCCTGGTCCAGCATTGTAGTTTGGGAAACCCGCAATCTATCCCTAGTGTTAAACAACAAGGTGATGAGCCGAATAACTACTTCGGAGCAAATAGGTCTCTGGTTACACAGCTTCGCGACACTCAAGATATCCATTTCGCAGAGACGAATTCACACTGTTGATTGCGGACTAGGACACTGGCGGCAAAGATTGAAGGCTCCGTTGCAGGGTTAATTGACAAACAAACGGCATATCCTAGCTTCTTCATTCCGGGCAAAGCGAGAAACGGGAGTTTGCCCACTTTGTACTTGACGACCTGCAGCTTTTGTTCAACAGAGTTACCTTTATGCTCGTTGACCGACGCCCCCCTAACGTTCATCCCGTTGGGGGACCTTTTGAGGCTTCCTCGACAAATCCTAGTAGAGGCTGGGCACCGAGAGGGCACCCAGCTATGTCAACACCGCAGAACGTTTATGCTCGCTCGCCCAATCTCTCAAACAGATCCTACGACTCGTCTTCAGTCTCGTCTGCAACTTCCCCCAAATCTTTGTCCCAGTTTGCGCCAGGGGCCATGAGTACCAACCCACGCTTGAATGTTCCGGCAACGCCCCAACCTATTGGCATCCCCCCTTTACCTCCAGTCACTCAGGGCTTTCAACCGTACGGCCCAATGACCACATCATCCTCTCTTGGACACGATTCACTCGCTTCGAATGAATCTGTAGCCAGCACTCCAGGACCATCATCCGCCCACTTATCAGGACCAGGTGGCCAGGGACAGAAGAGAGCATACCGTCAACGAAGGAAGGACCCCAGTTGTGATGCTTGTCGAGAAAGAAAGGTGAAATGCGACGCAACTGAGACGACAAGTTGCTCGGAATGCTCGAGTCGAAATGTCAAATGTCAATTCACCAAAGAGACGAACCGGCGTATGTCGTCTATCAAACAGGTGCAGGACTTGGAGAAGCAAATGGAACGAGTGAAAAGGGAGAACAGTGGATTGCGTCGTATGCTTCAGGATCGAGAAGGGCCCATGGACCTCGATGCTGAAGGAGGTGACGAGAACAGCTTTAGCTTACCAGCCATTGGATCCGAACCGAAGCGACGAAAGAGACCAGCACCAGTTCCGGAGCTGGCTAGAGCGAGGGCCAATGTACGCGATTTCTCGAGAGGTATCTGGAAACTCCCGGCCCAGTACCGTGAACGAGCCCCTATATTCTTCGACCCCCCGAGACCAGAGTTGCCTGCCAGGCACGTTGTAGACCAACTGCTGCGCGCCTATTGCAACTCGTCCCACTCCATGTTTCCGATCATACATATGCCATCATTCCGATCTACTATCAACGACCTCTACAACAGCAATGCGTCCAACAGAATGTCCCCAGCCTGGCTTTCTATGTTCTTCGCAGTCCTGGCAACTGGCAGCCTCTTCAGCCCAGCATCAGGCTCCCAGCCAAACTCCTTTTACGAACCTGCCGAATTTCTGGAGATGGCCAACAAGATGATTGACCCGTGGTCTAACGACTTTACTCTGGAGCATGCCCGGGCACTAACATTAGTAACTCTCTGCCTGAACGAGATGAACCTAAAGTCAGCGGCCTGGGGATGGTTGGGCAGGGCCGTCCGTGTTTCTCAAGATCTCGGCATGCACGTTGAATCAGGGCCATGGCCAGTGATCGAAGGAGAGATGCGACGCAGGACCTGGTGGATGATATACATACTTGACCGGACCTTGGCTACTGAGCTGAGCCGACCCGTTTTGATCGACGACGACGACTGCGACGTGTCATTGCCAGCCGGGGTTGACGATCAGTTTATCCACGAAGGAGGCATGTTGGTACCTACAGGAGCAGAACCTTTGACTCACTCTCTGCTCGCCGTCATCCATGTTGTACGGTCGTATTCGTCGCTTCTTACAGCACTGACAGCCCAGTCGATGCCATCAGTCCATCTTTCAACCCTTGATACCCATCTAAAGAAATGCCTGAACACCTTTCCGCCAGCATGCGACCCTTCGAGCAGTGTACCCCTTGCGCCTGGCTTTCTTGCTCCGTTGGCATACCTATTCCACGCTCGTCTTCTCCTACATCGGCATCATCTCGATCCTGTGTACCCCCTCGAGGCTCGGATGGCTTCTCTTGAAAGCTGCACTCACATTGCTCTCGAAACAGTATCTCTGCTTCATCGATTAAACAGAAGCCTCTTGGCCGACAGCGCAACTACATTGTTGACCACGCACATATTTCGCTGTGCCCTTTTTCTTCTCCTTACAGGCTACATAGACCCTGCAGTGACGGCTGTGAGAGCACTGGCTTCCATCGATCGACAAAGGGATATCACAATCGCATGCGGTCGTTACCTGTCGTTCTTTGTATCCTCCCTGGCAGCCAAGAGAGTTGAGTGTACAAACTACCTAGCAAGGAGTGCTCCGCCGCACTTTGGTTCTTCACGGCCATCGATAGATCAAGCAGCTCTTCTGCAGATGCTTTCACGCGACGAGGATTTGATTGTATACGTTTCCGCTGATCTTCAAGCATCAAATGATGCCTCGTGGCTTTGGGCAGGCCTAGAGCGAGAAGTCCATTTACACCAGTCCCCATCACCGTTTCAGCATCCCCCATCGGCCACCAGAAACGAGTTGTTCAGCCCTGAGTCTCGTACGGGATTGGATGAAGTCGACAACAAAGATTGGGGTGGATGGGCAAGACTCGAGACGGCCATTCGTGGACTGGATGGTGTGCCAGTCACGACTCCGACCCCCTCGAGCGCAACTTGGACGTTACCTCCACCCATCAAGAGCGAGACGCCTGGCCCAGCGGTGGAACTCCCAAGGCTAGGGGATGTATCGCGTTTCGGGTCCGAGATACCCAAGTTGGGCGAGGGAAGCACAGCGGTGAGCCCTGTGGCAGGGAGCAGCAGGACACCGAGTGGAAGCGCAACCGCCCCAGCTACCAGCAAAGAGCGGTTGAGTATCGCCAATATTATATAAAGAGTTTGGCGGGGAATTATGAAAGCGATTTTTAATGTTAATTTTTATGAGGCTTGTCTTCCTTGTCTAGTGCTGGAAGCTGGCTCACCTGCAAAAGTTGAAGGAACAAGGCGCATATAAACCGCCTGGTTTTGATGCATTCTGTTTTTTGACATGGCGTCCTGATATTTTGTTGCGTATAGCTGCTTCCAGGTAGTATAGTATAGTACTGCTTGGGGAGAATCTGTACGAAGAAACCACGCGCTGCATGAGACGAGTATAGGATTTTGCATAGCACAGAGGCGCACCCGGCGTTGTTGGGACATGACCAATAGAGCTGTATACTTTCTGCAACGGTTATAATGGATACACGAATTTACCGTTTGTGTGGTAGCACAAGATGTGCGAGACAAGTTTCAGCTTGGATATCCCATCAAGACCGTTTCATTTATATTCCGGTATCAATTTGAAGAGAAAAGTGTGTTAACATGGGTGAATCATGTATATGGCGCAACTCAGCTGGGTGCCCCTTTGCTCAAGCTCAGCTTGACAACTCTCTCACGCAGCATATCTCGCATATCGCCATTATCATCCATATACTCGGTCAGGTCAAGGGCCTTCATAGCCCATTGCTGACATAGATCCTCATCACCTCTCGCCAAGATATCAATCGCATGATTAAATGTTGTTGCGATGATCCAGTCTAAGTCCTCCGCAGGGAAGGGCTTCTGCATCTATGATTGTTAGCTCTCCCTAAAATGAACCCAACCAAGAATCTATAGTGATGGGAACCACTTACTTGGCTTCCTTCGCGTGCTATTTGGACTGCTTGTTCCACAACCTGGAAAGCAAGGTTGTCGTCCAGGGGTAGGATAGCTTGGAACATGCATCGCATGTACTTTGCGAGTTGCTGACTATCAAATTGCTCCAGTGAGAATATCTCATTGATTATAAGCCGCATGGTTCCATATACGACTACTAGAATCAGTTTTCCGTGTGCGCTGATAGAAACCAGTCAATACATACCGTTTCCTGAAGCTTCACTCCTTAACAAACAGTCTCCCATCGCCTTGTACATCATCTCATCTTTGCAAATTCGAGCCTTCCTAATAATCTGACTAAGATTGTCCCAACTCTTCAAGCACACGGCACTCTCAAAGTCAAAGACAAAAAGCGTTGACAGTTTGGCCAGGAGGTCGGGATATATCTGAGACTTGGGATCGTTTCGGAAATGAGCGTCAAAAAGGGTGTCGAATTCTGAAATGTGCCGTCTTGTTTCAAGGTACTGCTGCAGCTGTTCATCTACCTTGTCCCCGGTACGAGCCTGGGAGATAAGTGCCGCGGCGACGACAAAGTGACAACGGACGGACATAAGTCGTAGATCAGTATCATCCTCCGAAGAAAGATCGGATGGGTAACAATCCACAAATGCGAGACACGCACGGAAAATGCGGATTAGATGCCACAGCCCCTAGACATGACACTTTGTCACACCGATGTTGTATGCGTTCTTTCGAAACCAGTGCAGCTCCGATACTGTGAAGACTTTGCAACCTTGCACATCCTTTGGTTCCAATTTGGCGTGCTCACCAGCTGTGCGTGTTAGAACACAGTCAACATTGTGAGAGAGAGCTTACCCCTTTCGAAAATTCGGCAAGTTTCTTCTGCAAGTTGAGGACTTGGATCTCCTTCGTTATCCTCTTGTGACTCGAGCGAATGTATAAGCCGGATCGTACATCTCAGAATCGATGGCAGGTTGATTGTCAAAGAGCCTTCATCATCAAAGGTTTCGGCAACCGCCTTCAGAGCTTCCAGGGTCATCAGCTTATCGCCGACGTGCTGTGCATCTCTTATACATGCGTATAGTATATCTCGGCACTGAGATTTCTCGGCAGATTTGCCTAGGAATTCGACACATTGACGACCCAAGTCATGGTCCCAGTTTAGAAGAGAAACCCTGAACATGAGATAGCTGGTGAGCGGCTCATCCTGGATGCTCCTAGGCATTGAGTGGAATGCAGAAAGTGCAGCCTCTGCATCATTACAAGAAGTAGCGCACAGCACCAGCCGCCTGCTGAACTTGCCTTGACATGCCTCGCCACTATTCGCAAAGATGGAGTGGAGCGCAGCCTGGCACCAAAGCTGGGATTCTCTGTACTGCTTCTTGGAATAGCTGGTATCGAGCTTCTTCCAAATGAGCTTCTCTTGTCAGTTATGTGCCTGAAGGAGTTTTGAAGTAGTTAGACTGACAGAAAGTGCAGCAGTTGAGGCCTCAACATCACACTGACCAGCCTCCTGGAAGAGCTGATCCAGTGTCTGCGTTAGATCTGCAACGCTCATAGACGCATCTGCTTCCATCGTGCACATCCAAACTCGCCGGACAACTGCTTTGCCTATCCAGCCCGTGTTATGGGAAGGCATAATTTTCCTGAGTAATAACTCATCCATGAGACCTATCGCCAAACGTGGACCTCTCATTCGCAGTTCGCTGATACCATGTAGAAGAAAGCCGAGCCCAGCGTCCGACAGATCGAGCGACCGTATCATACGGCGCAGTATACTTGCGCATGCATCGGCGTTGAAGAGTTCGCTCGGAGATCGTTGAAGAATCTCGAGTCTCCAATGTAGTACCACTGGCTTGTCCCCAATCTCTGATTCAACATGCGACACAAGATTCTCAGCTTCTTGTAGTCCATCTTGCGACCCCGTGGCGAGAAATGCCTGTATGAGTTCGTGATGGATGGATATTCGAAGTTCCAGCCCTTCTGTTGAAAGCCTTTCTAGTGCTTGGTCATTGATGAGGTCAAGTGCTCGCCGGAGCCACTTCAAAGCCATTTCATTGTCGCCTCTCGACAAGAGGTCGCCCCCAATTCTATGAAACGTGTCAGCCAAATGTTCAGCAGAAGTCGGATCAAGATTGTGTAAGAGGTCATCTGCTTTGGTGTACATGTGCTCCGCAACGTCGAGACGGCCCTGTTTCCATGACTTGACCGGTCAGCAAGTCTTCAAAGATGCCGTTTTTCAACTCACCAGAGCACATCGCATGGTCAAATATTTAGCCTCAATCTTTTGCACTTGTGTTTTATCCTCGGCGGTCAAGTTGTCCATCTTCTTTAGTCGGTCGATGTAGTCCGCAGCTTTGGCCATACTCAGAAGCGCTCCGTCCAGGTCCGATGATTCGACACAAACTCGTGCTAACGTGAGTGACAAGCCCATCATGTATATTATTTCTTCCAGATTATCCCTTCTTTTGCCCCGTCGATGCTCCCGTGCGAGAGCATGGGCGAGGAAGGCCAGGACCCGAGTGCGAACCAGCAGTTGACTTCTAGAAGCAGACTGCAGGAGGTTGTCCCTCCTTCTCCTTTCTTTGATACATTCGTTCCATAGCTTCCTTCCAATATCCTTTAGATTCCTGGAGACTTCTATCGGAGGAGAAATGCGGTTCTCCGCAAGACTATTGGCTGTGTTGATGTGATGGTTCAGGTCGGAAAGGAGAACATCGGTTGAGCTCGAGTCACATGAGGTGGGCAACTTGGAAAAGAGGTCCGTGGCGAATTCTGTCCCGATACTGCGAGTCAGTATGATCTGCCATATCCATACGCCGTTCGATCCTTGCCTATGATTTCTTCGAGCTTTTTGATGTGGTTTATAGTAGATACTTCCGCCGACGCCATGACAGGTTCAAAAAGGGAAAAGCATCCGCCTTGTAATAGAAGCCGTGTATTTGGAGAATTTCGTGATTATCCGGTATATGAACGGAAAGAATAAGGTAAGTTAAGGTGAGGAATACCTCAACCCCATAAGATCCTCCTGCATTCAGAAACAAGTCATGTGAGTCTGATGCGGAACGGTTGAGAGCAAGAGCGATGAAGGTGCTCCTTCCAACTGCCCAACCAACTGCCAAAGTCCGAAAACCGGGCTCAAAAGGTCAAGAACCCAAGAACCCAGATGAAAATCATAGAAAATCATCACCAAGGGGCTTCTCAAAAGCAAGATAATATTCAAACTGTTATCTCCTGTTTAACGTAATGCAAATGAATACATACGCTCCGAATCCTTGTATCCAAGCGCCTTTCCTAATTCCGACTATTTTCTTACTACTGTTTGAGGCCTTATAGCACTCTTTTGCAAGTGTGGCAACTCATGCTGTGCTTCTTCTCACGAAGCATCATATATTTACGGCATATACATTTATCAATACACCCATGGTTATTGTGCTGGTGGGTCATGCGGCAAGAAATTACCAACGATCAGAGCTGGCCTATTCGAATTAGTCGGGATTGGGAGGGTGGCAGATGGAGCCAGAGTGACGAATACGTACAGTTTGTGCTCGTCTCTTCTGATCATGAACGAGAAACAGCATTTCACAACTGGATGCGTTGACCCAGGGGTTGGATTCTTCAGAGAGCAGGCCGTCAAGAGGGTCTCATGCGCTGGATCGAAAGCAATCGTGCCAAACTCTTCCCAGTATCGCACCATTGATTCTTCTGTGAGGATTTCGTGCAACGCGATTTTGCCCTAGAGTTAGCGAACGTTAGCAATCCATTCATTTGCCAAACCCCCTGTGCTTTGGCTTGCACGAAACTACTGTCACGAGGAGGTGTAGGCCAAGCAAAGCAAGACTTACATCTCTCAGTTGAGCTACTGACACGCCAATCAACTCCGCCATCTCCTTGTTGCCCCTGAAGATTTCACCGGTTCTTCGCCAGCAGCACGCGGGCACTGCCATGCTTGCAAACACCCGGTCATAGTCCATGAGCTGTTTCTCAAACCACATCTCAACGTACACAAGTTCTATATCCGTCAAAGCATGTGCCTTTTCTCGAAAAGCGGGCCTGAACCGGGCGATGGTCCTTAGAATCTTTTCCCGTGACGCTGTTGTGATGTGTGAATTGAGATATGCACCCAAGCGAGAATAACCGTTGATGTAATTGAACGGCTTCAACAGTCCGGCGTCGTACTTGGCCTTGAGCACACGTGCCATTCGCTCCTCCGGCGTGTCGTTGCCTGATGGGTCGGCGGCCTGTAGATAGTATTCGCGAGCCTTGTCGGCGGGCACAACGCTTCCCGGTCGTGGAATGTTCTTGCCCTCGACATTCGGAGGGGGTGGCAGCATTGATCCCTCTGCCATGTTTGACATGGTGTTTGAACCACCGGCTCCCATAGAGGTGTTGGTGTTATTTCCAAACCTGGGTAGCATCTCCGACTGGCTCTGGCTCGACCGCTTGAATACCGGGCTCTGTTGTTCCTCTGGCGGCACACTACCGTCATCGAGTAGACTCGTATGGAGGAAATCGTTGAGAAGATTGAACTCGTGAGTGACTTCTGGGGCAATCATGTAGTTGGGGTGATAGCTGTGCATATCATGAAAATGGTTCTGAGCTGTCATCCACGCATCTTGGAAACCCGCAACTAGTGGCGTGTCAGCGATCTCAGATCAGGAACAGATTTCTGAACAGCCCCAACCTCAGCCCACCCAGCTCCGCTCGTGATTCAAAATCGAAACAAAGGACAGGCCACTCTCAGGGCAGGACAAAGGGACACAAAACGTACATTGATTCGCGTTACTGTTGCTGTTGTTTAACGCATTGCCCTGCAGGCCCGAGACCTGGCCGGGTTGCACAATGGACAGTGGGCTTCCTTGACCCAGCACTCCCCCAAAAGATTTGGAACCTCGCTGCTGCCTCGTCGTGTCAAATGTTGGGGGAGGTGGACCCATGGTACTAGAAATCGAGCTACGAGCCATATCGGACTGTGCGTCCGATTCATCAACTACAGAGGGCGCCTGTATGCTTTGGGTGCTCTGAACACTCTTTGCCTTCTTGGAATCGGCATCGCGAGGCTCATCGTGACAGAGATGTCCAATGTTCCGCTTAATACATCTGGTACATGGTCTCTCCTATCCATGGCGTCAGTGATTTGGTTTTGATGGTGTAGAAAGCCAGTCCCTCCCCTGAATAGCTGAACACGACAGCTGCAGCTCAGGTGCCCCAGCATGTTATCAAGGCGAGAAGCAGGGGCCGCCTAGGATCGTACTTACAAGATCGCAAGTCATATGCTGGATGCAGGTAGAAAACAGATTGTCAGCTCCAGTCCTCTCAAAGCCCACATATGCAAAGTGATGGGTAAACTAGACGAGATTTGTCTCATGGGCGCCATGTCCGTCGCACAATACTTCAGCTCAACAAATGAACTGGCTGCTTAGAACGCCTAAAGCTGCTTGAGGTCCAGACAGAACCAATGCGAACGCGCGTCGTTGAACTTGGGGTTGACTTACAGATCTTCGGCAATATACACAAGCTATAATGGAGCGCCGCAGCGATGTCAGCCTAATGTTCTTGTTACGATAGATAGATGCATGCGCCATGTTGAACCTTGCCCCTGGAATTGGAGTTGACGAGTCGATGGCTTGGCTAGTTGATTGGTCATGATTCAGGATTCTTTTGATCACAACTATCCAGCGTCATGACCTTTACTCACAACCCCAGCGCGAACCCCCATGAGCACATGCGCAACACCACATCTAGAATCTGTGCATGGGAAGACAGCCTCATTACTTAGGAAAACGTACCGTGGTTGACTTTGCGTCTCTTCTTTGTAGGGGCCTTGTTATTCCCAGAAGCAGTGGCATTCGAGCTCTTGTCGCGATTCACAGCCTTGCCATCGTCGCCTTTGGCGGGCTCCTGCTTAGCGCTCTTGCCCATGGTAGAGGCATTCCGGTCGGCCATTGTGTCTTATGCTCCCATTGGATCTCTTGGTTACGCAAGGCGGCGTCAGGTTCGCAGATCATTTGCGGCTCGCTGCAGCAAACTTGTATGGGTCTACAGCTCAGCCGAAGCGACACAATCCATTCGCACGTTGTCGGCGGCTAGTTGTTGCGATTGCGATTGCGATTGCTATTTCTGCAGGTCCTGTGCGCGGGTGTAGGTTTGTCGGCTGTAAGGTAGCTTTTCTCTGGGAGAGTCGCGCGCGCGTGAATTGGTCCAGTGGAGGGGAGGATGGGAGGAAAGTGGCTGCGCAGGTGGTGTGAGCCGAAACGGTCGAAAGGATGAGATTTTAAAGGGCACGAGCGAGTGCAACGAGATGCAAGAGATGAATTGATAGCTCAGCAGCCGAGGCTGGCCCAGGAGAGGTGGAACAATGGACACCAGAAGCTTGTCTTGTAACCGTCCAAGTCGAAAGAGAAGGCAAAAAGACTTACGAGGACTTGGACGGTGAAGTTTGAGCCAGGCGTTGGCGTAGGCTTACCTAGGCTTAGGCTTAGTTAGACCTGGGGCCGAAATAGGCTGGTCTTGCTTGGTTGACCACCCAGCCCAGTGACTTTGACTGAGGTGAGGATTGTGGGGGCGCCTAGAAGTAGAAGCAGCGCACAGCTCACGAGCGAAGTGGGCCTTGGATCAGCCAGTTTACGTTGAATATCGTCGTCAAGAGCGTGAAGGATACTAAAAGCGATTCATATTTGACATGGGTTTGGTTACTGTTAGTCAGGAATTGTAAATGAGAGAATGAGATCTCTCCTCATTTTAGAGACTGAAGTTACAGGCCAGAGCTAAAAGTCAACTGCACCTCCCTCACCCTCTGGGGGCTGGACCTACTGGAATAGCGGGGTTTAGGCCCTTAGGGATGGTGCCAGTGGTCTCGCCCCGGTGAACGAGCGGCCGGGGCGAGTCTATGTACCGCCGGAGTTATTCCCAAAAGCCTCAGACCTGCAGACATACACAAGTTAGTACATTAATCATACTCATCGATTCATGAGCTTCTAATGTTGAACTAGTTGTTAACTTGGCTTCCAGTTTAATTGCTTCCAACTGCCGGCAGCCGAGGCAACAGCAGTCAGCCGAAGGGCCTTATACAGAGTTCATTACCTAGGTCATAGGCATAATGTAACTAACTACACTATACAGTGTTGCGAGACAAGACGAAAATTGTACTTTTATGCATTTACCTCACTTTCTGGGCCCCAGCCTCTAATTTCATACTTAGGTACAATCCCATTCTCTTGAACAATCAGGCCATTTCACTCCTCTCGAATCATAAAAACAGACCGTGCACAAAGCTGGGGCCATGAGTCTTTTCTTAACTATTTCTAACATGATTTCTAGAAAAGGATCTGGTACGATAGATACTCCATGGCGTCCACTGCTGACCTTGACCTTCGGTGAAAGAGCATGGCGCTAAATAAACTCACAGCAGGCTGAAACACTTGTCCAAATCGAGTAATAGCTCGTCTGGGGCATCTCTGCGCGTTATTATTCCTTCACTGCAACTCTATGATGTTAATTAATATCACTTCTCATTTTTGCACTATATTAATTGCCGCATAGCCTTTCCTCGTTTATCTATATCGCTGATGTCATATTGTGAACTTACCGTTTAAAGCATTCATGTAGTTCGTTGCTCTCTCGTTCCGAATGTCGCCGATTCGCGGGTAGCTTCAGTTCGGTGGTTGACGACTTTGGAAGGTTAAAGAGGATTTTGACCAATAGGATTTGATCCATATTCTGTTGGTAACTTCGTTTTTGCTTGGGCCAAGACGCACGCACATCACCAAGGTCAAAGATTCATGATATCCATTTCATATTACTCGTAAAGTGTGCCTGGCCATGTCAACCTTAACTCCAATAGTAACAACTATCCCAAACACCAAAGTCCTTGCTAGACCTCATAGTTCCCCCTAGAAAGGTCATGAATCAGACTAGATCGCAACAAAGAAACTCCTTTCTCCCTCCTTGGGCAAAACTCTCGCCTTGCGCATAATGTCATCTTCACACGCCAATCGGATCCTTTCAGGTGTCGCTGGACTCTCGAGCCGCAGAAGCCCCTCACAAGAGTCATCGCCGATCGTAGCCTTTACTCCGAACTGTGCGCGCGCTGCCTTGAGTGCATCTCGAATAGCGAAGAAGACCGAGCTTCCCATGAAGAAGGGCGGTTCACCCACACCACGGCTGCGTTGAATGGTACGTAGCTCTTTCCATTCCACGTCCTTGAGGAGTGACACGTTGAAAGTTTGAGGAATATCTCGGAACCCAGGAATCTTGTAGGCGCCAGGGCCCCGTGTGAAGAGATGTCCGGCCATAGGACCGTTGCGTAGCCACAATGATTCTTCCATTGTGAAGAGACCAAGACCTTGGATGAACGCACCCTGGATTTGGCCATAGTCGATCGCTGGGTTGATAGACTGGCCAACATCCATCTTGATATCTGCGCGTATGCAGGTCCATGTTCCAGTCAGTAGATCAAGCTCCACTTCAGCTGCGGCAACTCCCTGTGTGAAGTAGAAGAACATCTTGCCCTTATTAGTGTTCCAATCATACCCAATCTCAGGTGTCTTGTAGAAGCCTTGGGCAGAAAGATTGACACGATCGAAGTAAGCAGCATGGGCAAGATCCTTCATGGTCGCCTCAGGGCCCAGCTTCTTGCGGTACGGTGCCAGTCGCTCGTTCAACTGCTCACACGCGTTGAAGATGGCGTATCCGTTCAGATCTGACGAGGCTGAAGCAGCTGTTGCAGAGGCGTTGGCCACCGTATTGGTGGAAGTCTCGGAGATGAAGACGTTGTCCAATGGAACACCCAATGCTTGTGCTGCAATCTGGGTGAGCTTGGTATACAAGCCTTGTCCCATCTCAGTACCACCGTGGGCCACCAAGACAGAGCCATCGTGATAGATGTGCACCAAAGCGCCCGCCTGATTCAGAAATAGAGCGGTGAACGAAATACCAAACTTGGTCGGAATCAGAGCCAGACCTCTCTTCCGCCACTTGTTCGTTTGGTTGAAAGCGGTAATGGCATGCCGGCGTGCTTCGTACATGGCCTCTTCCTGCACCTGCTTGTACATCAGGGGAACATGCCAATCTCCAAGACCTTGACCAAAATGAGTCTGGCCGTCCTTCTCGTACAAGTTGATCTGGCGCAGCGTTTCGACGGGCATTCCCAATCGATCAGCCACCTCCTCCATGTACGACTCTGCGATGAACATGCCCTGAGGTCCACCAAATCCTCGGAACGCAGTGTTGGACATCGTGTTCGTCTTGCACAAGCGTCCTCGGATGTACACATTAGGAATATCGTAGCAACCATCAATATGGGTCATTGCACGTTCGCACACAGCTGCACTGAGGTCGAATGTCCAACCTGCATTGTTGAAGACATCGCAATCCAAAGCTTGGATCTTACCGTCCTTATTCACCCCGACCTTGTATTTGCCAAGGAAAGGATGGCGTTGTCCACTTGTAACCATATCTTCCTCTCGCGACAGCATGTATCGAACTGGTCTCTTGGTCTTCTTTGCCGCAAGTGCCAAGATAGAACTGAGAATCACTGATCGTGACTCCTTTCCTCCGAAACCGCCACCCAGTCGCTTGACACGAACAACAACCTTGTTTGACTGTACATCGCAAACTCGCGAAGCGAATACCTGTCTGAAAAAAAAAAGGGTTAGCATCTAATATTGGTAGAACAGAAATAACAAGAACAAGACCTACGTTTCGTTGGCGTTCTGAGTACTGGCAAAAATCTCCATCTCTCCATCCTCAGGCTTGGGGACAACCAAGCAAGCGTTGGTCTCGAGGTAGAAATGTTCTTGACCGCCCATTCTTACTGTTCCAGTGAACACATGGTCACACTCCTTGAAAGCCTTGTCCGTGTCTCCCTTCTTGATTTCTCTGTAGAAGTTGTGGTAGCTATCGGCTGCAATAGCATCCTCAATCGAGAGCACGGATGGCAAGTCTTCATATTCGATCTTGACTGCTCGAGCAGCCTCCTGAGCTCGCAGAGGAGAGGCTGCGAGAACTAAGGCAATCGGCTGGCCCACTGTCAGAACCTTGCCCTCAGCGAAGAAAACCTCGTCGAAGTGAGGAGCACCAAATTTGTTGGCATCAGGGTTTGGCATGTCATCCTTATCAACAACATCCACTACTCCTGGAATATCCAAAGCGGCAGAGTAGTCGATAGAGATGATCTTGGCGTGTGCTCGTTTTGAAAGAACATAACAGGCGTGAAGCTCGTTCTTCATGGCAGGAATATCGTCGGTGTATTGAGCCTCGCCTGTTGTTTGCTTGAGAGCAGCCAGATGGGGGTTAGATTTGCCAGTCACTTCCTTCTTATAAGCCACAGCAGCGTCTTCATCGACTGTTCCACTGGACAAATCTCGCTCAATCTCGTCAATAGCCTCCTTGTCGACCTGCTCCGAGCTTCCATCGAGAATTGTCAGAATGTCATGGTAAAATCGGTAGAAGAATCCAAAGGCCAAAGACTTTCGGTAAGACGCCATGCCACCCGGAACACTAAATTGCAAGTCAAAGTCGCGACCAAGAGCGTTCATGGTTCCCTCCAAAGTCTCCAAGTCGGCGAATCGTCGTCCGACAAGGTATTCCATTGCTGTTTTGGCAGCAGCCGTCATAGCAGCCATGCCACCATAAATGAGGGCTGCTTCTCGAACGATGCCTTCATCATCCAAGCGAACCCGCAGAGCTCCAGTGACAATAGCGATATCGTCATCCTTTCTCTTAGCCTGCTTGTACGCCCTGAAGAATTCGCCCTTGCTTTGAGTGACTGGAATTCGGATTGACGCAATGATCGCATCCTGCGCGAGTGCTGTCTTTCGATAACCTGTAAAGAATTGGGAAACAGGGATCTCTGTCTCCTTGGTGGATGACTTGGCCACTAACACAGCATTCGCAGCCCAAAAGACGGGGTTGAGATCTGAGATTGGCGATGCTGTAACCAGGTTACCCGCAGGAGTACCAACGTTTCGAATCTGTCGACCAGCAAAGAACTTGAGCTGCTTGAGCATAGCCTCAAATACCTGTGCGCGTTCCCGTCCATAATGAGGGATAGCATGCTCGCAAATACTCTCAAGGTCAGTCAGGATAACATTGCCACCGATCTCAAGATGATCTTCCTTGAAAGTGTACTGCCGCAACTGGGCAATATCGCCAACATAAACTGACACAGGGTACTCCAAAGCCTTGAACTTTGTTTCGATCTGAGTTTCTGTGCTTCCACCGATAATCTTGGCTTGAGGATGAGCACTCTTGATCTGCAGGAGCTGGTCAACGGTGACAGGGCGATACCATCTCCGTCTCTTGTTTCCGAATGCTAGAGGCCGTAACTCGTGTCTCTTGAGAGCGGGTGGGAAGATAAGCTCCGTATCTGGGTTATACTCGATGAACCCTGGAGGGGTGAACCTTTTGATTGGTGCATCATCAAGGTTTGCTTTGTCCATACAGCATCCTCCACTGGGTGGGCCGTTACCATTCTCCATACAGCATCCAGTGCCCCCTGCTTTCTTAAACTTCATACCCGGCTTATCGACACTGAACGTTTGAGCCGCATCGAGGATGGAACGGTAGCCAGTACATCGACACAAGTTGCCATCAAACGCCTCCTCGACATCATCTTTGGAGGGTGAGTCGTTGTTTCGTAGTAAAGCATACAAGCTCATCACAATACCAGGAGTACAGAAACCACATTGGCTGCCATTGGACTTGGCAATACGCTCCTGAGTTGGGTGGGGCTTCTGGGAGCTACCAATACCTTCAACAGTAACGACATGTTTACCGTCTAAACTGACGAGAGGAGCAAGACATGCATTGACGCTGGCATGGTAGATCTTGTTGGTTGTTGGGTTATACTGGCTGACCACGATTGTGCAAGCTCCGCAACCGCCTTCGCCACAGCCACTACCATCGTCAGAACCACGATAGAGGAGTTTGGGGGCGATAAGTGCTTACAGTTTTGTCCCTGTGAGACCGATTCCTCGTAGATATTCCAAGACTGTGACCTCTGGATCTATGTCGTCCAGAACGACTTTGGTCCCGTTAAGATAGAATCGAAGGGTATCATCGAATTTAGAGGTTAGGGTTGCCAAGGGCTCAGGATTGGACTCCCTTGTGGGAGATACAGCGCTAGGCGCCATGATAGCGATGGATAAAAGTAATGGGTATCTCGAATGGTTGTTGGGAAGAAGAGTCCAAGAGTCAAAAGAGAAAGGATAGAAAAGACAACGGGGGCTCTGTGGCTCTTATCAACAAACGAACCGAGGCGCTGTACAGTACAGTTGCTGTAGAAGGGATAGTTAGTACTAGAGTGGAGGGCTCAGGTTCACGAGGCGAGGCGTGGCCGGCAACGGTTAGATAGCGGGTTCAAGTTGAGACTCTTGCCTGCGTCATATTGACAAAAGAAACAATTGGACCTTGTGCTACGGCACCTTCCTCTTCTTAACGAGATACCTGTGATAGCCAAACAGAGAACGAATGAGGGACGTGTCAAGGTTAACTCATCGCCACTGATAAGCCCAAGATTTGCACCCCCGCCCACTCACAGCTAGCTACAGCAGCCACTCAGTGCTTTCTCTCTCTGTTGCTTGTGCGGGGAAGAGAGCCTCTACCCCACGATGCAGCTCGCTAACGGCCGGCTCCGCGACCACGATAGGCCAGTTCCACGATCGGGATCCTCCACTTTGACTTCGGAGTTCAGAGACAAGACTGTAGGTAGTTATTCTGCACATAGCGGTGAACTATGTATACAGCAGCTGTAAGATAATCAAGAGAAATACTGTAGTTCTTGTAGTATTTTTCTCGGACTTCAAGACATACTAACACATGAATCTAGATAAGATAGAAAGGCAACCAGAGTACCTCACACTCTGGTTGTAGTCTATCTCAGACTCATGCACATACCGGAAGGCACTGAAATACGAACCATCTTCACTACAGGTCTCGGAGAACAAAGATAAGATCTAAGAACCCGTCTAATCTAGCCATGCTCCGACTCTTTAACTTTATCTCCTTCTAGCACGCTCTACTCTTGAATGTACTTCTTCAGCCCCCTTAGCCTCTCCTTAGCCTGCTCCAAGATATCATCATTCTTACACACAGCAAATCGGATATAATCCTCCGCCAAGTGCGCATTGTTCGGAGTATAAAATTCCGTAGGAGGAATAGCCGCAACACCAATCTCCTGGATGAGGAACCACGCCAGCTTGAAATCGCGAGGCCGGCTTGCGACGTGAGGAGGAAAGGGGTAGTCCTCTGGTAGTTTGACCTTGGCCATGTTGACGAGCAGGAAGTAACCGCCCTCGGGGTATGTCACGGGTAAATTGAGTTCCTCGAATACTTCGTTGAGGCGGTCGACCTTGGCCTTCATCTCCTTGATGGTCTCATCCCAGAAACCGTTCTTGTCGGCTTGCTCGAAACCAATGGCGGCGGCTTCTTGGAAGGGGGCGGGTGTTGAGAAACAGATACGCGTGTGGGCGGCAGTGACGTGCTGGATCAGCTCTGGGGGACCAATCAACCAGCCTAAAGAATATTAGCAAAATGCCATGGTCTGTCGCAAACTCTGGACCTACCAACACGCCAGCCAGTGGCATAAAAGTTCTTTCCAGCAGACCCAACAGTAAGAGTGAGCTTCTCCACCTCAGGAGAAAGGTTGGAAATTCGCGTAAAAGGCACGTAGAACAGACGGTCATAAACCTCATCCGAGAGAATAATAGTCTGGTGCTTGACAGCGAGATCGGCAATCTTTTGTAACTCGTCCTTGTGGAACACCTTGCCAACAGGGTTGTCTACAGGAGGTCAGCGCTGATATAAGCGGGAAGCTCGTGATACTCACGGGGAGTGTTGATGACAATCATCTTGGTGCGGGGTGTGAAGGCCTTCTCGAGCTCGTCAAAGTCAATTGTCCAGTCTGCGGCTGACGAGTTCTTTGTGGCTCCTGTCTCGGGAGGATGAAGGGGAACATAGATGACCTTGCCGCCGGGCATCTGAATGTTGCTAATGTATCTACAGTAACGTTAGCTCAGTATTTGATACACAAATCAGGGCACTCACTGGTCAAAGAATGGCTCAAACACAATAACCTCATCACCAGGCTCAATAAAACCCATGAATGCACTCAGCATTCCCTCATTAGCACCAGTTGTGATGATAATATCAGTCTCAGGGTCCAACCGACGACTCCACAGTGGTGAATACGCATCTGCAAGGGCCTTTCTCAACCGCGGTCGTCCCTTAGCAGGCGCATACTGATTGCACTCCACACGATCCAAAGCCTCCTTGGCAGCATTAAGAATGAAGTCAGGGGGGTTGTAACCAAAGAAACCCTGACCCAAGTTCACAATAGGCTGGATAGGTGAAGACGCAGCAGCCTCATTGATCATGGACCTATTTCGGCCGAGTTAGCTATCGTTGTTTCTAGCAGAATATGTTGAAAACATACCAAACATCCTTCTTCTGGCCTTGGACTCGAGCCGCGGGCTTGAGCTTCTGAGTCTGGTTACTCATGACGCTGATACTGCTTGAGAATGATCTTGATGAGTGAAGAGGGATAATGCTTCGGAGTGTACTCCGGAGCACGGGTTGGGAGGGGCAGCTCGGGGTTAATATGGAGCGCAACATCAACAGCGACAAAAGGGTCCTTTTCCAGTATTAGTCAGATCCTTCGATAACTGTAGCAGAGACACTCACGTATATTTCTCCCACTGATAGGAATCACGCCTTGACAATTGGATCAATAGCAGTCTTTCTCTCCACAGGTAGCTTGTATCTCAACGGTTGCGACATCGCCGTGACCGGGAGCGATAAGTGATGACTAATAACTTTTATGGGGGTTTAAAACTCCTACGAATCGCGTCATTAGCTCCAATGATGAGCACTGAAATTGGTTTGTTGGTACGGAGTACAGAGTATTGGCTCGATAACTCGATGCAAGGTTGGGCCCGGCACTTGATGCTGTACAAGGCATCGGATTTGTTCCGACGATAAGCTCTTCTATCTCTCCTCTTTACCAGGTAGCGACACCGGAGCGTTCTACTATCAGTCGGAAAGGTACGACATGGGACTCCATCGATATATCCCCGACAAGGGTCGACTTACAGACGGCTCATAGTTCTGATACCGATAATGCTTCGCGAGGAACTGAAACGTATTCAGCCAACAACTCGTCGCTGTCACAATCACTACACACAAATTAGATCCCTTAGTACCAACGACTTTATTGAGTTGAGATCACCAAGTGTGAGAACACACTGCTATACAAGTCTCATCCTGTACCAAGGTACTCCGTAGTGACATTCGCCGTTCTCTGTCCATATTCAATCTCTCCCATGTCGCTCCAAGATTTCCCATCAATGAACTCTTGATTCAACTCGGCGACAGATAACCCCGCAAAAGACAAGACAACTTTCTCTACCAAAACACCAGGGGCTGGAAACCCTCAGGAGACTTCAGCTCCTCGACAAAATTGGGGCCAGCCTCCAGACGCTCAGCCATCAACTTCACCAGCTGGGGGGCGGTGATCCGCTTGTTATGATCCCAGACCAGTAGGCGCAATAGAATCTGGGTTCGGTCATCACCAGGATTGAGCTTGTGCAGCTCGTGTGCATGGTTGTAGCACTTCTTTGGGTACATCCTCTCTTGTTTAACGAGGCAGCGAGGCCACTGGGCCATCATCCCGAGAAGTGAGATGCCCAGCGCCCAAATGTCATCACTCCTTCCACTGTTCCTACTATGCTTCTCCATATACGGAGACCAGTATGCGCGGGTTCCATATGGTCGTTTGCGAGGGTCAATGTGTTCGACCTTCATTACTTCGGCGCAGTCGCCGAGGACAACATTGACGGGTGCCCAGGATCGAACCACGATGTTTCGTGGCTTGATGTCGGTGGGAAAAAGCCCTTGCCCGTGTAGATACGCGAGGGCTTGCCCAACCTGCAGCATCACCTTCACTGTGTCTTGGCCATTGAGGCCGTTAGAGTTGTCATGAATTCTATCTTGAAGACTGCCCCCGGCGCAGAGCTCCATGACAAGGACGTTGGCGGCTGGGTTGTGCTTGTCCTCACAGTATTCGATGAACTTGACAATCTGGGGCTACATAGATATATCGTCAGTCATGATATTCCAGCACTGTAGTGTGTAAAGACTCACATGGTCCAGTCTAGTCAAGTTTCTAGCTTCCTCTCGTAGGTGATCAGCAGCCTGAGGAGAGGACTTGCCGGCGAATAGGCCTCCGGTCTTGACGTTCAGCACCTTATAGACGCTGGCACATGCACCTCGACCTAGTCGAGTTCCTCGCAGATAGGAGCAAGTAGGGAACTCGTTCTTGGGGACGAGGGATGCTCGAACATCCTCGTCTGTCCAAGCGGTGATGCTCATGGTGGATGATGTTGTTTGTATTACGCACGAGCCTTGATAGTTGAGAAGATTGGAAAGGTTGAAGGGTAGAAGGTAAGAAGGTTAGAAGGTTGAAAAGGTCGAAAGGCTTGAAGGTGATGGTGAAGAGAGGGAAACTTGAAGGCCATGTCGAAGAAAGTAATGTATAAATTCGGATCACAATGCAGTGTAACCGCTGCCAGTGGTTGTGCGTCACAGAGATGAGAGGACAGTACCAACTGTTCATTGCCTGCCACTGCAAGAACAACCAATAGGTAGATCTCGCACTGGAACCTCAAGTCAACAACTTCACTTGGCCCTTGAATTGTATGATTGAGTCTTCACACATGTTCAGATGATACAGTACCATTGTTCCCTTGTCTAGGAGTCTAATACAAGACTTGCAGCAGAGCAATATCTTATGTGACTACCCAACCCACACACCTAACTGGACCGTTTTCACTTGCCAAGGGCACATACGATAAAGTCAGAGAGAGTGTGATTCGCTTCGATTTGTCTGTATCAACTGTCTGGAGAATGTTCGCTTATGCATACCCAAGATATATGCTGAATTTCCTTGCTTCCATGCCCTTCGTGTCTTTTGCTTGTCGTTCTTTCTCTCATCGTCAAAAGAGGCGAAAGAACCTTGCACCCCGGACTCGCGCCAGAAGGTCATTTCTTCGCCATGCCATCTAAGCA
Organism: Fusarium sp. NRRL 29148; assembly: GCA_013759095.1. Classification (NCBI taxonomy): domain Eukaryota; kingdom Fungi; phylum Ascomycota; class Sordariomycetes; order Hypocreales; family Nectriaceae; genus Fusarium; species Fusarium sp. NRRL 29148. Next base: position 27,877 of record JABSTL010000533.1, read on the forward strand.
ATACACCATTGAATAAGATCCCAAATGGTGTTGAAATACTCGTTCCTGAAAGTAGCCGCGAGAGCCAGGTTTGCCATGATGAACCCTTCCCATAACATCGTCATAGGCGGGACATATTCATCATCCGGATGGCGGACTGAAAGGTGGAGGTTAGCCTGGATGGAGCCGACACTAGCTACGGACAGTGGTACTCACACTTCATGTTGAGGCACCCTATTGGGGTTGCGATGATAGCATAGCGTATGATATTTCGAGCCATTGTTAGTCGTTTCTCTGGAAGCTGGCTGGAGATGGATTGTAATAATGTGTAAGAAGATATCTGATATTGGTTGGTTGGGAAGGGATGTCTAAGAGAAAGTCGACAAAAGGAACGGTATATTACAATAACTTAGGATCGAGGACAAGGTAGGTACATCTGAGGTTGCAAAAGGGTGAGGGAACTCGGTCCCAGAAACAGCGATCGAATGAGACCTTCTTTGCTTATTACCTAACTTACGTATCTACTTGAGGTACCTAGGTAAGTACAAAGGGGGATTCTTAGGGAGACAAGTTGTAATCATAGGTAGGTAAGTGCTGTCTTACTGTTATTCTTCGTGGCTTGAGGCCACTCGCTCAGTTGGACCTTAAGGTTCAGGGCAGAAGCTGTGCGATCAGCCGAGACCTAATATCAAGGTTATTGTGGTTCGCTTTGGCGTAGTATATGATGCCTTATATTGTGTTGTCTTTGCTTTATTTTGTTACATCACTTTGGCGCCTTTTGCCGGGCACTTTGACTTCTGAATCACTGAAACTCCGTTGACTCTCTGGCATCTTCGAGGTCGCCGGTCGTGCACCTCAAAACTACAAAAACACGCTTCCCTTCGTCATGTCTTAACCTGACCGTCATATCCGTATCGCTCCATGTGCCTCAACTCCCATTTGCCTGATGCATGCCATAAAACACTGAAATCCATAAACGCCTTCCTATGGTTCCAAAAGTAGTTGCTAAAATTGAAGAGGGTATTCGGATACATAATCTACAGCTGCTTGTGTCGGTGGCAGCTCAGAATGCGTTGTCGCGACGGGCTATTGTACGTATGCTCGCCATAAGTCGGTCCATGAATTCCATCGATTCACCTCCAGGAACGTCTGCAAAATCTTGTTGTCCGGAAGTGGTGTTCGTCGCCGGCATAGTTGTATCGGTCGCGTTAACCAAGTTTGAAGCCGTACATGTCGAGTTGCTATCCTGGGAAGGTGAAGCACCCTGCTGTTGTGTTGGATTTGAGGCTGAAGCTGAGGCTGAACCTTGCGAAGAGAACTGAGCAACGCCCGGCAATTGCGGAATTGGAATAGGGGTCTTGGAAACCTTGGCCCCAAGTTTTTGATTGCTCATAGGCTGCCCATTCGACAATGTCTGCTGAGATGCCCGAATCGGTTTTGCAGCCTTGGACGTATTAGGTGAGCCTTTGCCCTCGGCTTGTTGCAAGATTGGCTTTGCAGAGGCAGCGGGAGCAGGGGTCTTGGACGTAGGCGCCATCGAAGCCAAAAAGTTTGCAGGCAACGGTACTGGCGACTCTTTCGGGGGTATCTGGATGGGCTGTTCAGCCGACCCTTCATTCCTATCGAGATTTCCAGGTACTTACCTTGTATTCTTTAAAAATCGTCCCAATCTTAGGTTTACTGCTTTGGTTAGGGGGCTGAGTGGTCTGTGGGGGCTTCTGCTTAGGCTTTTCTTCAGACTTTTGCGGAGGCCTCTGCAGGGGCTTCGGGGTCGACTTTTGCGGCTGCGCTTGGAGCTGCGCCTGGACCTGTATTGGTGCCTGTACTTGTGTAGGTGCAGGTGCATGCGTTTGCGTAGGCATAGGGGGCAAATACTGTTGTTTTATCGCAGGCCGAGGAAACTGATTGAAGCTAGGGGTACCAGTTCCCAGAGATGGCGTGGGCGGTTGCTTCAAGTTCGGTTGTTGGCTGATCCGAGGCTGGTGGTGCGGAGGCTGGTATGCGCTGAAGTTCTGATTGCTCTGAAATCTATTATCCTTGATTGTACCGTTGAGATATGCATCCTTGTTGGTTATGATGTGAGCCCTGAAGTTGCCCTCGTATCCGTTGGTGAAGCCTCCCCACGTAGCATATGGCGTCCGATACTTAGTCGAGTCCCTATAGAGGTTAGCAAAAGACCAATGTGTTGAGTCGATACTACGTACCTGTTGTGGTTGACCTGGAAAAAAGGGTACTTTTGGAATATAGATACAGCTGCCTGCGGAGCCACTCTTGCCTGCGATGCCTGGTGGTGGTTTACAGGCGCCGGAGCCTGATACGGTTGCGGATAGGGATGGGCTACTCCAGGATGACTAGGGGTGGATACAGGAAGAGCAGCGGTATGTCTTCCGTGCCATTGGTCCTGCTGATAATGTGGCAGTGTGCTCGCAGGACTCTGTATCCTGGGTGTGTTCCCGGGAGGTGTATAGGCGGGCGATTGCCTAACCTCAAACCTTTGTGCAGAGTAGGCAGGAGCGGCTTGTTGTCCTATAGATAGAGGTTGTGCATACGGATAACGATATTTCCCGGGCTGTTGCTGGACTGGCGAAGGGGCAGCTGGTGTAAATCTCTGAGTGGTGAAGTTGCCCATCGCAGGGTAGTTGTGGGAAGCGGGGGTTCGTGGCTTGTACGTATATGGCTTATCAAGTCGCGCTGCAGGATAAGGGACGGTAGGCTGGTAGGCTTGTCGGGGAGGATATACTGGAACCGGCCTTGGGGGTTTGACGGGTTTGGGAACCGTCGATAGGAAATTACCCCTGGGGTTATGACGTGGGTTGCGAGGATCCTCGGTGAACTGGGCGCGGGCTTCTGTCGATTTCTTAGGCAAGTAATACCAAATTTGGTCGGGTTTGCAGAAATCGATCTTGACTTGTTCTTTGTTTGTGACAGTGTGGCTGTTGAATTCGGCCCAAGTACAGCCTTCAACGAACGGATCGTCCTTCTGGGGCTTGTCGTCATGAAGTCGTTTTGTTTTGAGCTTCTCCTTGGCCTTCTGGGATGCGGGCATCGGAATGGCCTTTGACGATGCCTTTGGCAGACGATAGTCGGCTGGATCGGGTACCAGTAGCCATTTCCATTCAACTTCGAGGCGGTCACTGCAAGCAATTAGTTTAGATTTGACGAGATCGAGTTTCTGATGGATTCTAGCATACCCATTTGGCAAGATGTCAATAAGCAACGTTTGCTCATCATGCCGGTTTTCAACCACAACACCAGCAAAGATATCTCCTTTGAAGTGTTGCAACTGGCAGGTCTCGCCAGGCTGAAGCTCTGAAGCTGCCGTCCGAACTCGTGAGTCAGTCTCCAATGCATCTCCATCAAGCTTCTTATCTCGCTTCGTCCGATGGTATCGACAACTGAACTCAAAGGCTTGCTCCTTATATTCTGTGCCATCTTCGCCGAAGACTGGGATTTCTTCTTCTTCGACGAAAACACCAGCTGCGGCCGCGCATGTTGCATGATAAGCCCGGGCGCATCTCTTTTGGGAACATTGGAAGCAAGCACCCTGTTTGGAGCGGCAATAGAGACACTTGAGTTCGAATCGATCCTTGTGGATTTTCGACACGTTGACGACTGTCTCTTGTCCATCAATTGTTTCCGTATACGTCTCTGGCAGATAGTGCGCGCAAAGTCGATGAGCTTTGCGACCATCATCTGTGGGCAATAGATCGGCCGATGGAGTATCGTTCGGGCAGAGGCAGCAGGGTGGCTCGACTTTCGATTTGAGACGAAGTCTGATCTTCTTGACCTTGCCCCCCTTCTCGCCAGGTACACGCTTTCGCTTACGGCCAGCCAGTCTGAACTTGACACCAGAGCCAGAAGGTGGTGTTGGCATGCCACCTTGTTCGTCATCGTCATCTTCCTCTTCATCCTCGGTCTCTTCATATTCTGTTTCTTCTCCTCGTAACTTGCGCTCGATGTCGTAGACATTAATCCAGACACTGTCTTGCGCTTCGGCACACTCGCACTTTTTGGCAGTTTTGCCGATGTCTAGCCAAGAATCGAGGGCGAAATTGACAGCTTCGGCACAGTTGTAGCCCAGATTGTAACCAGAATGGTATCCATATGGATAGGTCACGACGAACTCTCCAGGATAAGATACGCATTTGTTAACAGTGATGTTATAATGCGATTTCAAATGCTGAGGCGAGATGAGGAATCCTTTGTGACGGAGAAACTGGTCGCAGGCTTTGGCATCTGTAGGCCAGATGTTTTTCATCGCCGCCTCGAACCGCCGGGCATCGGCTTGGGAGATACTATACCACTGCTTGGGAGCACCGAAGTGAAGGTAGTTAATACTGTAAAGATCAACATCTTCAAGATGCCAAGCAAAAGTTGCTTTCCACATGCCCAGGTAGAGATAAGCTGTGTTGACTCCTGGAACTTTTTCACCCAAGACATCCAAAAGATTAGGCAGCTTGTTCAAATTCCACTGTTCGGTCGATTCATCAAAAAGCGTACCCATCAGATCAGCGCCATAGAGGGGAGGTGCGTAGGTAAGGGTCTTCCAGTAAGCCCTTTCAAGTTCCTCACAGCGCTCGGGGGTATACTCGGATATGTCCATCTTGTAATCCCAGTCTTTAAAGGCAGCTTCGTCGATCATAGCAGATCCCTCTCGGCGACTGTATTTGCGACGGGCCGAGACTGTTTGTGTCTTGGTTCTTGCTTGTCGGAGGCCACCCATGCGACCAACAGTAGGTTCATAATCCTCCTCAACCTCTTCACCAGGGTCCTTCTCTACTGACTCGACAGGTTTGTCCTCAGTCTCAGCAACCTCTGGCTTGGGTGAGACCGGAGTCATAGGCCGGTCTTCATTATCATCCGCCTGTTCTTGCTTGAGCCGCTTCCCTCTGCCTCCTCGCTTGGCAGGTCGCCCCCTACCTCTCTTCTTAGGGGTCGAAGGATCGGGAGGTTTAGCCACAGTCGCGGTCGCAGCTCGAGTTCGTGGTTTAGGCTTCTCGGCATTGGCGCGTCGCTCACCACGTCTAGCCGGTGGCTGGTGTTCGCTCTGGTCGCATAGCTGGCGCCACTGGGGCAGATTGTAGGATCGTCCGTGAAGGATGTTGACTTGGCGATAGGTTCCATTGGATCCCATAATATCTTGCTTGATCGGCTCTCGAACTTTAACCTGCTTCACAAGGTCGTCGAGTTTGGGAAGGGCGTCTTTCCATTCTTGCGGGGGGATAACTTTAATGATGCCGGATTTCATTCCATAGCTATCGACGGCTTCCATCTGGAGGATATGTTAGCGACGGGCACAAGGGAACTTGCGGTCGACGTACGAAGCGCTTGAAATCTTTGAACTGGTGCATGGTCGGCTTGAAGATAGGAACAGCACCAGACCAGGAATCTGGCAGGACCTCCCCAATGTCAATGTCTTCTTCAGCATCTTCCTTCTTATCTTCGCTGCTGACATTGTTGCTAGAAGAAACAGGCTGCGGTTGATCGCTCAGGATGGGTTCATCTTCAAGATCGCTCAACTCAGAATCTGAACCATCAGACTTCGCCGTGTTGTTGCTATCGGGAGGCGAATGCAAAAAGGTAGCGCCAGGTTGAGCGGTCGAGGTGTTTTTGGTGTCGGTATTGACAGGCGCAGTCCCAAGGACCGTATCTTGAGAATGTGGTGTAGCAGCGACAGCAATACCAGCGTCGATCGACGTGGACGTCGACTCCGACATGGTGGGCGATCACGTCGCAATCAGCGACGCTGCCATTGAGGGAGGAATTCTAAATTCCGGGTCCGTTTCTCGCTGCGGCGTAGTACAGACGGTTGAAAATATCGATGCGATGAAAAGAATTAATTACTCTGTCAAGATACTTTTGCGCTGCAAGTGTTGAGTACGACGGACGAACAGGGCGTGAGCGCAGATTTGGAAAGTGGTACAGTGGGTGAGAACCTGAGTCTGAGTGGCAGGGTAGGTACAGTTTACTGGAGTTGGTCAGAAGGGCAGGTGATGCGGATAGAATTGTTAGCGGACGAATGTAAAGACTCGCTTGGAAGTACCTTCTGAGCTAATCCTCGGTAGGCGGTACCTGCAGCCCTCGTACTGTGCTAAGATTTCAACTCGGGCTAAATGCAAGCGGAAAAAACAGGGCAGGGAGCACCAGGGAGTAAGAAAATATCTGACCTCGATCTAGGGTACTAGAATAAACTCAGCAGATACCACCATGAGATTATGCTATACTACATGAGTTATTTTGTCATCTAGAAGCAAGATCCTTAGTTTTCTTTCCTCCCTAGGGGAGGTACCCCCCAAAACGGGCCCGCTGAACACGCATCATTCGATTTCGGAGGTTTCCATCATCATCGCAAACTTGCCCCCTTTTTACAAACGAATCGATTTTTTCTTTGCGTGTCAGGCATAATGAGCAGGGCGAAATATCTAATGGACTATCGATTATTGAACTATCAAATCTCACCAGGATGATGGTCTTTTATTTTTCACTGAAGATGCTGCGACTAGTTCTGCTTTCTAGACGCATATAGCATAGGCTTTGTTGTGCATTGTTCTAAGATCTTCCTCTGATGCAGATTGATCAGATTGATAAGATTGGCATCTGAAACCCAGGACCCAAAAGCTGGGGACGTCGTCCACTATCGATCATCCTGGCCTGGTTTTGTCCCACCTTAGGTAGGCGACATTACCTTAGCTCACGAGCACCTCACCTCCATCTGCGGTCCCCTGCTTCAGGGCTGAGTTAAGTGGTTGTTAGTTGCCGTCGCCATAGCACCGCTTTGTTCTTCATCTTAAACTCACTATCTTGTTGTTCCAACCGAGCAGCTCGTAGTGTCCGTGTCTTGCATATGCACCCCTACATGTAAGCTATCGTGATTCGCTCGAGTTGACCATTGAGGGTTGTCACTTGAATAGATACTTTCATCTCGACGTCAGGGCTATTGTATGACAGCCTCAAATTGGTCGATTGTTCTGTTGTATTCTCAGCACGTTCTATTCCAGCTTACAGACTCCTTTGTCTCATGTTGATGTTGTTTCCTTGAATATCTGACCGACACGCAGGCGATAGAGCCATTGAAGGAGATCTATCTCTTGAAGCTTTCTCATTTGATCTCCCCCCGGAACCACTTCTAGACCCCATAAGGAGGTTCATGTTCGTTGCTTTAGGACTTCGTGAAAATGTCCATGTCTTTGTTCACAGTCAACCACTGATGGTATTCCCAAGCCGCGCTCCTTTCGTCATAGTAAACTGCTGAAGAGGTTTATCAGCCGAGAACTTGTTTGGTAAGTCACTAACAGTATCATTACGATAGCCATTGCGCAAATATGTAATGAATCAGCCGTCACCAACTGCCCGTGAAACTGAGCATTAGTCTCCTTTGTTGAGACGCTGGAGTTGATGACTAAAAGTGAAAGAGTCCACTTGCGTGCCTTATCGTGCATGATATGATCGTGAGCTGAGAACCTGGAGGGTGTAGACGCAGACGAAGTACCGCATCGTGATACGGTCAAGTCAGTAAGTTACACAGCACATGTGTATTAAATCTTCATTTGAAGAGCCTAAACTGCTCATCTTTGTTGGTCCTTGACTAGGTAGGCAGGCGATCACATGTTCAAAGTGATAACCCTTGCCAACTCGTTATTTTGTGTATTGTCTTGCTGAAGACACTGCTCGGCCACTCCTGTGCAAGCTTTAAGTTGATTAACAAAATATACTGCAAGAACGATACATATCTTCCCTACATCTTACAGAAGACAGGAGCTCTATATATCGCTGATGAAAACGTGGCTTTACAGATCAAGGAAACACTACACTCCCTGGACTTGACGATTTGCCCGGATCTGAGCGTGCCAGCACCGAGCCGACCTGCTTGCTTGACTACAGGCATTGTATCAAATCTTATAGACTTCCACAAAAAAATTTATATTATTCATTCCCGCGTTGCAGACTGATGGTGGAGACTCAACACCAGAGAACTTGCTAACGAAACGTCGTCGTGTCCTTCTGAGGTATACAATATTATTACAACTCTTATTTGTACTCCGAGAAGCTATCTTGGGCTCTCCAACATAAAGAAAAGGACTTATGGCCATGCTTGTGTATCCAATGCCAACCAGGTTCGCAGTTGCACTAAGCCACTACCAGTGGTGAGAGTCGCCGTACCTTTAAGTCGCGATAGTACCTAGACATGATGCAATATGAGACACAGAACAGCTCTTATCCATAGAGTGACTAATTATAGGGCTGTGCTCAGTGATACAGATAAATCACTGCATGAAGTCAAAATGGTTCTCAAACGCCAACCGGATATCAAGGAATTGGTGTTGAGCCCCATGTTACTCCGACTTACAAGTGCCGTCAGTGGGCGCAACTAGCTCCGAACTGGCTTCAAGACGACTGACGTCAATATCGAGTTCTACCAAAACATGTTCCACATATCAAAGAATTAGATTTGGCCTTATGTTACCGTAGCCCTGTCTTACTCTGTCACGAGGATGGCCTTCAATTGCGCGACCTGCAAACCCCGCCGTAGTAAGCATTCTCTTTACGGATAGATCTGCGCAGTCAGCGGTCAAAGCCAAGCCAAAAGTGAGCCTTGAGTATCGGTACTTGTTATCACGAACGGATCAGTTCCTTGGCTGTTTAGAGACACTGACTCAATATATTTCTTCCATCGCGATCTTGATCATTTCAGTTGACTGACACTGGGCTTATCGTCCTCCCAGCCACCTCTATCCGGCTTACCTTCACCCCGCACTCAGCACTATCTTGGCCCTTTTTAAACTTACAGCATCAAAGAAGCTGGGCTGCATCCTTTAGCTCAGCCATTGGATGGCATCATGGTGAGCTGACCTATCTCATCACTTGCCGGCCC